>WURT03480391.1:0-22017 GCA_009936505.3 Holothuria glaberrima | reverse complement strand
GTTTTATAATCTAAATTAAATTGATTTTTAACTGGGATATTATGGCCTGCATACTGTATTGCAGTACCAACTTATTTCGTCCATTGCTGCTTCCATTCATCTTGTTGTGTTAATTCATTGAAATTAGGCCCCTTTTTAAAACCCATCTTTTGACATGTCACTATTGGAAAGTCATACTCATGTAGACACAATATCAAAAGAAAGCTCTCTGGAGAAGGTCTTTTTGTTGATACTCAAAACTAAACATGGCCTATTGCTGACATAATACCTGATCTGTCATTGTGCCTTACATGTTATTTGTGTCTAATTGGGACCTGCCTACCCCCCTTTTCATCACTTCATTGTAGCTGAATTATTTTTGTACAGTAAACCATGGTATTTTATTTTTTTAGCTAGGCTGAGAACTGAATCTCTAGCTAAAAAATGAGGGTTCTTGGTTGAGGTCCTGGTGAGAATCCAGAAATTCGGGGAGGCAGAGAGGGAGGACGAGAGGGAAGGGGATATTTAAAATTAGTTTTGTGGGCACCCTTTCCTTGGTTACCCATTCAGCAAAATTAAAAATCTTACTGAAATGCTCTACAAAAATATGCTGGTTTCTTACAGCAGGGTGAGGAAGGGAGGGGGAGGAGGGTTATACAGCAGATGTGTGTTTGACAATCAATTCAAGTGTTTCACTTAAGGGTTGCCATAGCAACATGTGCATCTTACATTTATACAGAAAGACTGAACTCTGAAAATTGCCACAGATTGTACCTTTTAAGCATTTTGTGACCTCATGGTCTTTTAAAATGTTTGGATAGTTAATACTAATAATGATTCAAAAGGTAAATTTATGTGCCAATTGCTGGAGGTCTTTGTGAAAACTAAAACTCTATAAATTTGGTATAAAAGTGGTTGTTAAATGATACTTGTGATACTGCATTGTGCAGTAAGTGTCTACAGGTGCCCTATTTTGTACATGTCAGGATTGTGAACATGTAACTTTAAAGAGAGCAGGCAGTCACCCCACCCTTGCTCTGAAAAATCAACTGTATCTTTCAATCCTTCCCCCCTTCAAGCCCTGCTCCCTTCAATACCCCCCTCCGCTGTGTCCTTTCCAGTTTGCACTTATCTTTTATGGTTCTTCTGAACATGAACATTGCTCATGTGAGTTAAACCAAAGAGTAAGTCAGTATACGTTAACAATTGTTCATGAACATAAGTACTGTCACATGATCACAAAAGAGCCAAACTTGAATAAGGATACCTGGATATAATATTGTAAATTTGGCAGATTGCATTTTTTCTTTAAATGAATGACTCATAATAATGTGAGGACAACACATGGAGACTGTCAATTTGTTGCTTTCCTGTTTAACATTTAGATGGAAAGTTGAACCATGGAGTGCCTGCTCCAGTACTTGTGGTGGTGGAATACAGCAAAGAATCGTTGCATGTACCCTGGACGATGGATCAGGGACTATTCAATATCTCAGTAACGAATACTGTAATATAGACAGACCGCCGCTCCTGCGTGCATGTAATACAGAAGAATGCCCACGGTGGTATGCTGTTACAGATTGGAGTGAGGTATGGTGACATTTTATGGTTTCATTGTAAAATAAACAAACTTTGGTGGAAAGATTTAAGTAAATAATATTTCTAATTTGCCTTGAAATGGATAAAATATTTATCATATTTGAAGGCAATTTCTCTTTCACACTTGCTACTCTCTGAATAAACTAAAGTTATGTATATGAATGAGTGACAAGGAAGGAGGGACTCAGACGTTTTTTCCTGTGCTATTCATTGTTTATTCAATGTTAGTTTCAAGGGGTTGACGTAATGTTGGCATGCTCTGACAGGTGTGTTTGGGAGGTTTTGGTTAATAGCTGTCCCAGAAATGTGAACGTTACACAACAGACTGCAAAGTAGCTGGCTAGTGATGGTGAAGTAATTTGTACAAGATTAGGCCAGGAAATGCTAATGCTGTTCAGCACTCCTGGTATTAGTGTTAGAATATCTAATGAGCCATCTCAGCATCGCTCAAACTTTGAAGAGGTACAGTGTATCAAAATGATAAAAAATTTTGAAGTAATTCCATCAAATATTTAATCAGGAAATATTTATCTGTCAGTTTTAAGTAAAATTGTGTTAGCCGGGCTGGACAACTCTCCCAAGCCATCTCCAACTCTGACAATTCCAACTTTTCTGGATTACAGAGCTGTCTGAGGGATCGTTGTCTTGGGAATTTTGCAGATGAAATTAATCATTTCGATTGGGAAGAGTCCACGGAGAAGTTTTCCAGTGAGAAAGGATTAGGGTTGGAATTGAGGGGAGGGTATGTGTTTTATGGAAACCAGATAGCACTGACTTCTTGGGCAAAAGTATTTTAAATGTATAAGAAGGTTTTTGCTCTCCAGCCTTTTCCTTTAAAACTTTGATTGAATTCTATTTCAGTGCTCAGTGACGTGTGCAACTGGGCTCTCGACCCGTGTCGTGCAATGTCTAGATTACCGTGGTGTGGAAGTCACTGGATGCCGTTTGAATGTAAAGCCAATTGAAAGTAAAAGATGTCACACAAGAGTACCATGTCTGGAGGAACAAGGTTTGTTACACTTTGTTTTAAGCAGAGAAGCAAACGGCCATGTAAGGAAGCTAAAAGATTTACATGGCATCTTGGGTTGAATTGACATAAAAACCTGGCAACTAAAATACACCTTCAGCAAGTGTTGTAGTTGCCAGCCTGTATATGTAAGGAAAAGAATAAGCAACTAACTTTTCTGTAAGAGAACCTTAAGACCCAGTCTCAAAGTACCCACCAAATGCACCTTCAAATACATTGTAATAAAAATTACATCAAAATGTAATAAACATAATACTCAGGACCGGAAGTTTTGTGACTAACTTGCATTCAAATAAATATATCTAGGCCTACATTTCATTACTTTGTGATAAAAGATATTTAGTGAAAGTAGTTTGAGGAAATTTGAATGCAGTACAAAAACAGAAATTTACATGAGAGCAATTAACAAATAATTTTATTTCCTTAATAATTATATTAACTTCTATTATTGATATATACAGTAAAAGATGAAGAAAACTTTGCGTGGTCATGAATAAAGACTAACAGAGAGTCAATGTGTTCTATTCATGTTTATTTTCTCTGAAGCAAAGACATCGCCAAACATTATTTACATAGTTAAGACTAGATCGAGTTTGATACCAATTAGATCTGCATACATAATAATGGTAAAATATTGAAGGGAGTGATGCAAGACCATTGTTTTCTTTAATTTATACAGAATTTTTAGGAATTATGGCATGGGGAATATCCCTCACAATGATTTTTTTTTTTACTTTATATCGTTACAAACTTCCAACCAAAAACAAATTTTTGGTGACCACATTTTGTAAAAATAAATACTTAGTCACCAGGATGGAAAAATACTGGCGACCAAGTTTTCAGTGCAATTGCAAAGGGTTGCTTGCGTGAGGTCACAGTCAGGTCAGTGAAGTGTGTGCTTGCCTTTGTTGTGTGTATGACAGAAATATGTTTCATAATTTCATGGCAACTTCATGTTTATTTATTCGCAGGCGAAGATTTTTTTCCACTCTTAACACCTGCACCTAGGCAAGTTTTGGAAATCCCCCCAAGGTAAATGTTGACATAACTTGTTAAAAACTCCCTCCAAAAACATTTTCACATAGATTTATAATGAATAATCTTTCTCAAGGTGCACAAGTACTAGAGTTTAACTAGTGGTATGAAACAAATCAAGAAAGACAAATGAGAGAAAAATGTGTAGAAGATATGAAATATGGTTCAATTTCTAGGTAGGAGACATGTACAGAGACAAATGTTTAAAATATATCAAATATGTTTCAAATTTCAATAAACTGTGGAAGGTTTCACAGCAGAACCAACCAAACATCATGTTCTACAAGGGAGCAGCCATCTTCTGAATTTATTGTCTCGTGGCAAATCTTTTATGATGTCACAGACTCCCTTTGTTTTGCAAATTTTGTGGTATTCTTCGTTAAACAGTTTCACAAATTCTTGTTGTTCAGCTTTCTGTGCACTGTTAAACATACTGGCATAGAGCATTGGCCTCTTAGCAGAAAGGCCTTTAATAAAATCCCAATCTTGTCTTTAAAAGACAAGACTCACCTGGTGCTCAGCATATTTGTAGCATTTGGAGTGTGGATATTATAGTGTAATAATGGACTCATTCAGTGTTTACAAACAAAGGCGTCACTGTGTTTCGTTAAAAGAGTTTATAGGGCGCACTTACACTGTCATTACAATGCAAAGTAGATTCCAGTTCGTCTGCTTTCTGCGTGTAATCGCCATAGCGTTTACATGCGCAACACCTAACATAAACGCACGTGTTCGTGCGCACTGCTCTGTGCCAACCAATGCCAACCAGTAACATAACAGTGAGTAGCCTATAAATACGCTATAATGTTGGTTGTAAATCTGTTTGCACCTAAATCAGAGCCTGATTGAATGGCTCCCAGGGGCTTGAGGTGAATATGAAGAATATGAACAAATTGAGAAGGACTTGGTTGGCAGTTGCATCTGTATAGGCTATTATCACATAATAAATGTGGTATAAAAACATTAGTGAAATGATTTTAGCACGTAACACATATTTGAAAACCAAGGTAATAGCTAGGCTGGTGAGTGCAGGTCGGGACACAACAGGAACATTATCTGACTGATATTCAGTGTGAGTTTGCAGCTTGTGGAATGGCATAATCACATAAAAGAAAACTGATGTGGACAAGGAAAACTGCTTATATGGGAATTAATGAGTTAAGGATGAATTTCTGTCAAAACAGAAGGTTAGGAGGTCAACAAGATTCAGAAGGGAAGACATTTAGCCTGGGCCTTGGACCCTTGCTAGTAGACATCCTCTTCCTCAGTTTGAATACTGAATAGGCTGGCACTAAATTTGGCCTAGAAAGAACCTTTTTGACTACAGCATGGTATGTAAACATTAAATAATATCGTTTTTGTGTAAAGGGAGAATGTGAACAAAATATTGTCAAGAGAAAAACTGTAAGAACTTAACTATGATCTCAAAGCCATGAATAAAATTCAAAATGTCAGTGTCTGTCCTTTAGATATATTGGTTACAGTTGTCCTTCCATAGATCTATATTCAAAAGTAGATATCTCAAAAGCTAAGGAGGCCACAGCTTGGTTGTGCTTTATTTTGGTAATGATGACATCTGTTGTGCTTTCTTTTCCCCTTAATGTAAAAGAAAAAAAAAAAAAATGTGTGAGCTTAAAACTGGAATCATGCTTTTATCTCCCTTTCTTCCCCGGAAAGCTATGCTACATATGAATGGAGTCCTTGCAGTGTATCATGTGGTATGGGTATTAGAACTCGCAACGTCACTTGCTCGTTATTTGTGAGTCATACACAGACTTTAATTCAACAAGAAGATTCAAAATGTAGGGACTTACCCAAGCCAGACACTTCAGAAGAGTGCCTAAAGCCAGCTTGTCCAGTAACCCACACTATCCTGACATTGTCAGATGAATCTTTTGAAACAACTACAACTTATAACAAAGAAACCGATCCTACCAAGGCTGAAGAGATATTGAAGACGAGGGTGCTTCCTCCCATACCCCCTTACTTGGATGATTCTAGTGAAAGCTCCTACTCATTAAGCTTTCCTTCAGAGAGTGGGTACTCAGTGGCAGATCACGAATTCAGCAGCTACAGTGCGCCAGGTCGAAGATACATGTGGAGACAGACAGGCTTCTCTGAGTGCAGCAGGTCATGTGCTGGAGGTTGGTAGCATCTCTTGCTTACTCTTCTATAGATATGGAAAGGATATTCTCGGACAGGGGTTATTAAATGGCACAGATTTTGTACATGAGATGATTCATTTGGCAGTGGCAGCCAGTGGCAGCCAGAGGTTGGTGATTGGGGAGGCACTGTAGAAGATGATGCTTTAGTTCCCCCATAGATGCACCCCAAAGCTGATGTAAATTGTGCATACTCGCATCATGTGGAGGGAGTAGTTTAACCTGTAGTGAATCCTTCCTTTGTCATCTTGTGCAAATGACATCTTGGGAGAGGGGTACCCCTTTCCCTTGAGAAAGGGGAGGGGCACCCCTTCCCTTGAGAAATTTTTGTTCATTTGAGATGGCTTAGATGCAAAATGGTGCTATCTTTGACAAATTTTCGAACAGATCATATACTGGAAAACATTCACAATTCAGTGAATTCTTTCTTTTGGTTGTTGAATGTATAGGAATGGTGTGTTGTCTAAGTGAACTGGGTAGCGACTCCTCCCCTTGAAAAATTCTTGTTTAGGTAAGGTGGCTTAGATGCAAAATACAGGTCTCTTTGGAAAATCTTTCATTAATTACATGCTAAGAAAGTATTATTATTTTGTAATATTTTGGCTGTGGCATGGCACTTGTTATAAAAAGCGGGTAACGACAGGTAGAAGATGTACTTTTGTTGTAAAAGTGTTTTGGTCAGAATAATGTATTTTTCCACGATGGTTTTAAGATAGGGAGTGTGCATCATGACAAATTCACACAGAGCGTGATGAAATTTTGCATTGAAAATCATTTCCATAACAAAAGTTGCCTGCAAACTTTGCCTGAGACACTTTTAAGTAAGTTCCTACCAAAATGCATTCATGGAGGTGATAATTAACATCACCTCCCTGATGCGTTCGCCAATAAGAGGGCGAGTCTTCTGTCTCGTAATTTGTTAAGGCAAACAATTTTCATTTCATTTTTCCCTGGATTCCACTACTTTGTGTTCTTGCAATGCTCTGCTCCTTCATAATGACTCTTATGCACAAGAACAATCAGAGTAATTGTGAAACCCACACCAATGAATAATGCAGATATGTTGGAGACAGTATTGATAGTAAAAACAGCCATGTGGTGAGGCTGTAGTGCTCAGCACGAAAATTTTTACACTTTGAGAAGGATTTGGGAGAATTTTGATAGTTTGAGAACAACTTATGATTAGGGCAGAGTCGGGTACCCAGGAACTTGGGTACCCGACTGAACATACTGGTACCCGAATCTAAAATGAACAAAACAGTCATCCGTATTATGTTTAGAAAAATGCGGAACTGTTCTGTATAGGGAACACTACTCTGAAGAGGATAACAAAGACGGTGATGCATTTTGTTTAGGTTAATTAGCACAGCATACTGTGAGTCAGTGAAAATACACGCACAGAATATTATGCTTTAAATAAAGTCACGGGTACCCGTTACCCGAACGGGTAATGAAAACGGGTACCCGGTTCCGAATTTTTGCTACCCGACTCAGCCCTATTTGTGATAAAAAATGATTGAGATAGGTTCATCATTCATTCAGAAAAAGGCATCTCACCCTACCCCCTCGGACAGAAATCTATAGCTTACACGCGTTTGTGGCTCATTTTAAAATTTTGCTATAGAGGTCTTTTCTGTAACATTGGGGAAGTTCAGATTACCATGCTGCCTGATGTGCAGAAAAGTTAATTTTTGATGATATTTGCTCACAGAAGAATCTCTGATACATTTGTGTGTACTAGTGTCCAGCAAATGAAGAGTTGTGTCATGTGGTGATGTCACACCTCTGTACTTGTCATCATCACTGTACATGTCCCTCAAAGAATATTAATTTAGAATCCCTACCATAGATGTAAACTTGCATCAATAGCTGTTTTGTTTGATCTTTCCTGACTCTTTTAAGTATCAAGTGAATAGATGATGATGACAGCAATGCTTTAGTAGGGGCAGTGACTCGTGCAAAGTGATGGATGGGGGAAGGGTATTGACACCATGGACACCTCTGCAGTGGGGTAATACTGGAGGAATTTAATTAAAAATAAGAGAAACTGGAGAAAAAAAGGCCAGTCTGGGGAAATGGATACTTGCCTGCCCTCCTCCTCCCATTTCCTCCCACCCCACCCCACCCCACCCCAACCCCCTCCCCCACCTCTTTGCGAACCTGTGGAAATTTCTGAAATCCTTCATGCACTTTTGAGAAGAGGCTTTGCTTAGTGCATGCAGTTTCAAAGAGATTTTGTCTGGTGATTGTCAGATTGCATTAAAGTGAGGGTAATTGGGCCCACCCAAGAGACTGAGCACAGTTTGCAAATCATCTGGCGTGACCTTATGGAGTCCTATTATAATTTGGATGTTTGTAATGTTCGCCATGATGCAAGAGTGTTTATTTACCTCAGTATTTTATGTCAGTTTGTTCTTCTGAGAATAGACAAAACATTAATAGAATTTGTCTGTGTAAAGCAACTTATATGTGACGATTTCACCTTTTCTCTTTATTCAATTGCTGCAGGTTTGAAGGAGTCCATTATTGAGTGTGTAGATGCAGTGACAGATGAGGTTGTGAAAGATTTTAGGTGCCATGCAAGTGAGCCATTGGAACAAAGTCGTCACGTGTGTAATGAACAGCCATGTCCACCTAAGTATGTACCAAACGAAATAGCCATTTGGTTGGTAGGGGAGGGGGTTCTCAGGGAGCTAGAAGAGTGTGGGAATCACACAATCTCGCTGCCTAATGGGAACACTGGTAGAAATGTGGTCTGAGGATGGTTGACCATGGCAGCAAGTATGAATAACAGATAATATGAGTACTGCTGTAATGGGGGAATCTACCCCCATGCAAAAACTTCTATTGAAAGTAAGAGTTACTAAAGTTGAGCATCAGATGTGATTTTGGCACCATCAATGTTTCCAGTGCTTATTCCAGGATGAGCATAAGTCTCACCTCAGTATAGGATTTCTTATACACATATTGTCCTTTGTTGCTGTTGACATAAACATTATGGTTGTGTAATTTCAGCTGATTTGGATATACATAAAGGTTTTAGCCAAAACTTTAGTTTGAGTAAATTTGGGATTGGCTTTCTAGGTGTCCCTACCATTTGTCCTAATAGGTATTATGAGATTGTGTAGTGGCGTCAGTGCGTGTTCCTCTGTATGTAATTTCACTATGTAACTTAAACACTTTTAAATCCTCATGAAATCTCTTAGTCCTGACGTAGTAATTCAATGCTTACATGATGTAAGTTGATGTCATAGAATTTTTTTCTTTTAGAATATCCTAAGCTCACATTTCTTGTCCCATTTGACATCTTTTAACAGATGGAATGTGATGGTTTATGGAGAGTGTAGTATGACCTGTGGGAGTGGTTTGCGGTATCCATCAAAAGTCATGTGTATCCAAGTATATGCAGAAAGTATGGGAGGATTCAGGTCTGTGCCAGACAGTGAGTGCCAACATCTCCCAAGACCTGGTCCTGACTCGTGTGCTAATATAGAATGCCCACCACACTGGATCATGAATATGTGGTCATCGGTGAGGAAGTCATCAATATTTATAAACATATGTGTTCATTTACCATATTCACTGTTAATAGGGGCTTTTTTGAAGGTCTGGAGATATGAAAGTGACCTTTCTGCCTTGTAAAATGTACAGTATTAAAAGTGTGAAAAAGAGTTTCAATTCCTATCAAAATTCATCCAGATTTTACCATTTTACAATATAATTTCTATTTTTCACTAACAGAAAGAATAGACATTAGCAAACTATGCCAACGAGTGCTCTTGAGAGGAGAGACTCAGAGATATGTTTGTTTATCCTATATTCATTTGAGGAACAGTGGTAATATAGATCCCTGAAAGATTTATTTTTAAATTGGAAGCTACTTTTGGTTCTAATTCCACAAACTAAAGATGCATTCTAGCTAGCAATCAAGTTAAAGACAACTTCTTGCAGTGTTGTAAAAAGTCAGGACTTGAGTCACTAATTTTCGAAAGGGAAATGACTCTAGCAAATTGTATCATAACTTTACCCATGGAAATAATACAATGACTCCAGTCACTGACTAAAGTCACATTGAAAACATAGTAAATGACTCGACTCGACTGCAAAATTGACTGACTGGTTACAACTCTGACTTATTGACAGTTCAGAAAAGATATACTAATGTTATACAACACTCCATATAGTTGTTTTTGCAAAGCTGGTCAGTTTTCTCAGAAATGATCAAACTTTGAATACGAGTTGTACATCTTGAGGTTGGTAGAAAGGCATTTAAAAGCTAGAATAAGATATTTAATGAGGTTTGAATATGAACTGCACATCTGGAGATTGGTAAAAGATATCAAGGAACTAGTTAAAGACATTTGATGAGGTAGGTATTTGATATAGTCATGAGAGAAATGAAAGTTATTCGGTATGTAGTGATCTTTTGTGCCAAAAGTGAATGATATATAAAAAAGGTGGCAACTCTCAGAACAATATGAAGTCATTATTTTCCCTTTCTAGCTTTGTATATGTGCTTTTAATACTGTAAATATCATACAGAAAGCATTCAGTATTATTAAATAATTGAAGTCCATAGTAAAGTTGCAAAGAGCAGTGTTCTCCACAGATTTTCAAGAGAGGGAGATGGTAGCTTTTGAGACATTTTTATCGAACATTACCTCAGGCGTACATTGGACAGAGCAGTAGCCTATTTTCACCTTTTTTCTGAGGCCGATCGGAGCTTTTGTAGGGCAGGATTTTTTAGGGGGGCGATCCCTGTTTCAGGGGACAACAGTTTTCACTCGGGGCGGGCGGCCCCCTAAAACCCCTCGTGGAGAACACTGAATTGGTCCTGTATTTGGTTTGTTTTCATAGTGTGTGGGCCGTTTTTGAAAAATATAAACCATATTTACAAAAACTTGATGTTGAGTAGTTAATTTCTTGGAAAACGTATATGAAAATCCTGGCAACAAAATAATATATACCATACACAGTGAGTCCAAGACAAAATGATGCTCAAAATTATTTGATGGACTGGAGATATACTCTTTTGTTATTAAATCAACCAGTTGAGTCAAGCTATCATGTTTTAGTTTGACATTTAGATTTAGGACCTGAGTAAAATGTTCAAGTGGAATTGTTTTTTATGAAAAACTTTTGAATTTTCAGTGCACGGAGGCATGTGGCAGTGGTACTCGCTCTCGTCGGGTGAGCTGCATCCAGCTGCTTGGTAATGGGGAGGAGGTTGAAAGGGAATGGAGGATGTGTCCTGGCATTCCCCCTCCTGAAATAGAAAGCTGCAATGAGGTTGACTGCCCCCCAGACTGGTTGGCTGGGAATTTCTCAGTGGTGAGTGAAAATATACCCTGTGGTTTGTAGATTATTTCTTATTTTGTGAATAAAAAGCTGCTAAAGCAACCTTCATGATTTTTGTATTCAAACTGTTTGAAAGTGAAAGGAGCATATGGATGTGTATTTGTAAACAAAGTAAAATTTTTAATGAAAGCAAGCAGTTTTTTTTTGGAACATATATTTCACTGATGCATGACTTCCTTTGAATACCTAGACATATGAACACTCAGGTACTGTGGACCTAGGACCACCTCCAAAATCAGTGCCCTGGTACTCATAAAGGATCTAAAGTGAGCTTCCGTATTCCATGTTGACCATGAAACAGGGTATATGTTACTGCAGTGCTTTCAACTGTAACTCAAGTTTGATTTCCAGGTGACTCACCATTTCCCTCCCAATCAGCACCCCTCCCTCTGAATCACTGGGTAAACAGCTTTGTTGAGCAAGATGCTATCAATTTTTTAGAAAAATGTCTGTTGAAAATATAGAGTTATGCCCAACAAGGCATAGACCTTACTATAATTTACCACTTGCCAGGTACAACCCTCACTGTGGTTTAGTGACTGATTATGAATTTACTTTTAATAGACTGTTGCGATGGGTGAGAAGTTATAAGAGGGGATTGCATTTTAAGCAAGGTAGGGATAGCAATAGAAGGAAGGAGTGAGATTCATTCATTTCATTTGTTTCTCCACTGCAATATACAGTGTGACAAAATTACAGGTACACAGTTAAAGAGACATTTGGTAGTAGTAGTAGTAGCGGAAGGAAGTGAACTACAAAACCCTGCTGGGCATGGCTTCAAAGGCAGAACACTCCCTTGAAAAAATAGAGTTAAGTTCAAAAAAAGAGTAAAGTACCCTATGAGATGGCACAAAACAAAGTGACTTTAAGCACTGAAGGCACTGAAAAGCAATAGGTGGACCCCATTTCCTTTGTAGCTATTTGGAGGGTTTGTAAGAATGGAAGTGTGAGGTCCCATTAGCTCTTCCTTCTTGAACTGATATTTAAAAGTAATCTACAGTCCTCCCATATGAATTGATCTTCTAAAGATTTCAGTTCATATGTTTTCATTGTTAAGCTGCAAGAATGCCTTGGTGCAATAGTTTCCTGTCCATCCAAAGAGTATCCAAATTGAAGACAGTTTTAAAATGCACATCTTCCATCACCTAATTCAATGCCTGTGTATAAACCGTTTTGGATATCTGCCACCCATGTGGTCACTTCACATCATAAAATAATTAGGATTCAGGCCTTTAAGGGCAGTTATTTTATGACACTAAGTGACCACAAGTGTGGGAGAAGCCTATGGCCTATAAATTACACTTTCATATCAGATGGCTTTAATACCAACTAAACAATTAAGATCAAATTTGGTTCCTTTTGAAAGGCTGCAGGGGGTAGTTCAGATGGAAAAACCATAGCTCTGTGGATGAAAAATCAACCTTACTTTGACCTAGCTGGGGTTAGAACCCTTAAACCCCAAGTGCTTAGCTTCATTGCCTCAAATTTGACTGCCTTTGTCCACTTGACCACATTACTGGTAATAAATTTGTAATTTGCCCCAAGGCCCTGAGTCAATTTCCTTTCTTCTCATTTATCTGGCATTTTTTAGTGTTCAGTCACGTGTGGACAAGGACAGAAGAGCCGTCAGGTGATTTGCACCCAGGTCTTGGCAGATGGTTCATCTGACATTTTAGACCCAAGCAGGTGCCCAGAAGAAACTGCCCCAACTGCTTTGGAGCCATGTACCATGGATGTATGCTTAGGTAAGGAATGTTGTTTAGACTTTACTCACATGTTCTAAAAAAAAAAGAGCCTTCAGACACCACCATTTTTTATTCCTTGCAAAAGCTTAAGGAATCTATGCGATGGTGATTTTGTGTGTGTGTGTGTGTATGTGTGTGTTTGTGAGTTTGTTCTGGTATCAGACTGAGGACCTGAACAATAGATTTGAGGTCCTCTGAAGGAAATACAATAGATTTCTTATGTCCTCTGAAGTTTAACTATAGACAGTCTATTGTTAAGGTTAGGGTTGAGGAAGAAAACACAAAGGAGATAACAATGAGGTCCTCAAATTGTATGTAAAATCGACTTGTGTGTGTATGTTTGTGACAGCCCTCTTGTCTACACAATATCTCAAGAAGGGAAACTTTGAAACTTCTGATACTTGGTAAGTAGATGCCCCATATTGAGAGGAAGAACCCTAGGCTATTATTTTTAATGGAGGTCAAAGGTCATCTGGGGTCACCAAGGGTCAAACTCACTTTGTTTACACAATATCTCACGGTAGGAAGCCTGGATAGATTTCACATTTAGTATGTGGATGTGTTATGGTAAGGAGAAAAACCCTATTGTTTTTGGTGGATATCAGAGGTCATCTGGGTCATCTGGGGTCACTAAGGGTCAAACTCTGAAAACCTTGTTAACACGATATCTTGGGGTAGAAAGCTTGGATAGATTTCATACTTGGCATGTGGATGCATTATGGTCAGAGGTAGAACTGTATTGTTTTTGGTGGAGGTCAAAGGTCATCTGAGGTCACCAGGAGTCAAAGTCTGAAAATGTTATTTACCAGAGATCTTAAGTTAGAAAGCTCGAATACTTCACATGGTGTAGCATTTAATCCATTCGAAAACTCCTGAGTCTTTTAGATGTCAGAGGTCAGCTGAAATCGCCAGAGGCCAAAAGGTAAAAATTCCCAAGAATTCCCAAGGTCAAATATGAACACAAAACTGTAACTTTAAAGGTCTGGTGACATACCACCAAAAAGAGCTGTTCCACTTGTCAGTTTACTTGAAGAATTAAGTCCTCCAATGAAAGATCCATTGGTATTATTTCAAGATCTCTTACTGTTCTCAAAATATATGTCTTCAAAGTTTGATGGTTTCTGAAGTATAAACTCATTGCCTATGCAAAAGTAATGATGTGGAGTGTTGCACAATGTTAACATTTCTTTTGTTAACCCTGTATAAATTATCTCTAAATTACTGATCAGATAGTTTACAGTTTGGCAAATGATATCAATATTTTTCAAGGAAACAATTTTAACATTCATAATAAACCCCTCAGGGGATAACAATGCTACCATTGTTCTTGAAATTAAGGTTGAAAAAAACAAAGGCTAACATTAGCCATATATGGTATGTCCATCTTTTGATGTCACATATTTGCATATTAAGCTCATGTTTGTTCATGTTTATATCATTCGATACAAGCGTGAAATAGAAACTACCTTGTAAAATGGTCAATATTTGATGGATTTTAATGGGAATTGCAGCTTTTTTCTGGATTTTTACTGCTTTTTACATCAAATATCCAACTAGGTAATTGTCATGTCACCAGACTTTCAAGGCACATTAAGATCACATTCAACCAGTGACTGAAAGAAATGGATTAAACATGTAAAAAGTGCTATTCATTGAAACCACAATGCATTTTTTGCATTCTGGTTCATGTTATCTTCACCCTTGGTTCTAAAATTCAGGCCCACTGCAACCAACTTTTGGTAACTGGAAACTAAATATCAAGGCCTCTTTATGAACATAAGGGTAAATTTCAGTATTGTTGCTGGGGCAGGGGGAGAATAGGGGGAGTTGGGGGAGGAGAATAGGGGGAGTTGGGGGAGGAGGATTGGGGGACTGATTGGTTGGTTCATTGGTGGGGGAAGGGGGGTTAGGTGATAAACTAGAACCTTACAAGACTGGTATTGAAACTTTTTGATGTAAACAGGAGACAAAGACTAATGAAAGCAAAAATAAGTATTGAAAGAGTGAAAGAAAAAATATTCTTTGGTTCATTCTACTGTGTCTTATATTATTTAACATTACAGAACCTGGTATTAAGGCCAACAGTACTACCTATGAACAGTCAGATACACAAGGCAGAATACATCTTACAGTGGGTCAGAAGGCAACATTGTTCACAAAGACCACACTCATCGTCCACTGTCCTGTTGTTGGTTTGAAAAAACCAAATATCCAGTGGTTGAAAGGGTCTTCAGAGGTGCCCCACAATAGGACATCTAGGGTGAGGGTAATTTCCGGGGGCTCTCTGAAGATAACACAACTGACTGTAGAAGACACTGGTCTGTACACTTGTGTAGCTGGCCCATTGTCCGAAAACTTTTACCTAACTGTTGGTGAGTTGGTTTGGGTGTTTTTGGCTTAATCTTATTTTTGGTTACTTTGAAATAGGCTCACAACGAGAGTCGATCACTAATGAGTTTCCAAACTGTTGGCAGCATTGTACTAGTTTCAAAAAGAAGTATTGTCAGGCTCGTAGGGTAGCACTCACTCCATCAAGTCAGAACATCACACTATGCCCTAAATGCCAGCAAGGAAACTTTATTCATGTTTATTATTTATAGAGGTTTGATTAACTGGTGCTGGGTTTCATTTCCCTAATGGTTTATTGAACCATACTCATAAAAGTACAAGAATGGCATTGCACTGGTAACTGCTTAGAACTATGTTATCTGCAATGTGGATTTTAATGTTAGGTGTTGCTTAGTAATCTAAAGACAATGCTATTACTGTAATGCATAAATTGTTATTTTAGTTTGAAGTTTCTTTATGTCATTGTCTCATAAGTTTTACAACTGAACATGACCTTAGCTCCTTTTAAAGGGTGACAGACACATTCAGACATTGCTTTGTCCTAACCCCTCTGTGCTCCTACACTAAGTTAATAAAAGCATGCATGCAGACATAATGGCCTTCGCATTCATGCAGACATAATGGCCTTCGGAGAAGTACCCATGTTCTTTTAATTTACAAAAAGATACTTAAATTTATGGCTTCTGTATTTTCCCAGTCTTTGACCATTACCCCTTACCATAAACCCTAAGTAGTGTTGTACTGATATGGCAAGCAGCTGATATTACCGATACTGATATTTCAGATCTCAGTATTGGCTGATGCTGATCCGATACCAATATCAAGGAAAATTTTGGCAATATGTAGCATTTGCCAGGTTCCTGTCTTTGCATCCGTGCAAACACATCTTTTTCATGAATCAAAAAGAAGAACTTTCAGTCAAGTATTCTTAAATAATGTAACATTTTTATGAAGTATAGGATGAGAAATATCGGTAAGGCAGTATCCGTATTTTAAGTAAATTTTACCGATACCGAAATAGGACGAAAATGGGTAATACTGGCAGATACCGATACTGAATACAGATGATTGGGCCAACACTTCCCCTAAAGTGTGGGAATATAGAGACATCAGAAGAGATAGACATCAATAGACAGCAGTCACCATACTAATACCGGGCAAATAATAAATTAAACCTGCACCTTGGAAAAGTTGTCACACAGCAGTTTGGTTATAATTATCATCTCTTTTGTTTCTACACAGTCCAATATATCCACTCAGATGAGGCACCTGATGACTATGTGTAAGTTATTTTGTCAACATGTTTCATTACTGGTCTTTTTTTTTTTGGTCTACATACTGTTGATGTAACCCTCGGGGAAAGCTGAGATTATTGCTTCCTTTTGTGGTGAGTGGAGTTGCTGGTACCTGTCTGTTTTGGTACACATTACAACCTTGTGATATGCACACATTGCCACATGTACTCTGAAAGTAGGTTGGAACAGCTATTGAAAACTACTACACAACACAAGAACACATGAAAAAGCTTTTGGTGTTCAGGTTACCCCCTCCCCCCCCCGACAACACCCCTCAGGACAATTCTCATCCCACTTAATTGAATTCCCACCTAGGACAATTCTCTTTTCTCTCTTGGAAGAAGCTGTGTGATGGGTAATTTTCTTTGGTGGGAATTTTTTAGGGAAAAATGGTTAGAGTGGGAATTGTCTCAGGTGGGGGGTTGTACAGGTGAAAATCATGTAGTTAGGAATTTGGGGAGGGGGGTTGTCTGTCATAGTTGGCACTATGTGATTTTATTTAGTTTTCACCTGTGCTCTCTGCAATGAATTACATAATGTAATTGTTTCATAAAGTATTATCAGTTACTTGCAGAGTTAATTGTCCAAACTTTTGGTACATCATCTGTGAAATATTTAGGTACAATTTAAACATGTTACGTGGAACATTTGCTGCTGTACTGTGTAAACTTTGGTTGGTGTCAAGTGTAGTGGACAGAGAGTTTGCTAGTAGAGGGAATGCCGTGGAATCCAAAGGTCTTCTGATGCTATGGAATCCAAAGGTCTTCTGATCAAGTCCTAGTAGACTATGTAGTATTTTCAACATCTCCTCAGTAAGCCACCTGCAGTGGCTGGGGAGGGTTGGGTGGGTGGGGGGGGGGGCTCTACAATTAAACTGTAATACCCAAAAGTCAGATAGGGAGTTACATGGGACACCAGACATCCTTGTGATTCTACATTGAGCACAACAAACGATAATCAGCTGCTCAAAAGAGGGTGATGTTGATATGGAGCGGTGGCACAACTACAAGGGGAGGTCTCTGACTCAGTTATTTTGCACCCCTGCCTGCCCCCTCCAGATGTGACAGAAACAAAGAAATTTAACCCAAAGTATGAAATACATTCAAAGCAGCTCTTTTAAAAAAGGTAGCCATTGCCATCAGTCATCTATCCACAGGAAATCACAGTAGTGCAAAGCAATTGTGTCTCCTGTTCAATATTTTTATTATTTTTTATTATTATTTAGCTTTCTGTTATTGTTACAAACCCCTCCCAATGCCACCACACTCAGCACAACTTGTTTAATTTAGGTTAAGAAAGAAATATAACAGGAGGTTACCTTGGATTTCAAATGTATCCAAATGGGCTGTATGAAACTTTCACCTTAACTTCAGTCTTTGCCTCCCATTTCCTCCAACCCTTGCCTACACCCCCTGCCCCTCCTTCCTTCCCAAATGAAAGCTTCAGGTTACAACTCTCGTCTGGAGATGACATTCTACATGATGTAGAGCTTAGGTTCTCAAGTGGCTGCCCGCAGGCCATTTACGCCTGCAATGTGCACTGAAAGGGTGTGACAGAGCTCAAACTTGGGATCCCAAATCTTCACAAACAAAGGCAGAGCACCCACTAAGTTCTGGCTACAATTATTGTTAGAAACTGAGAAAACAAGTGAGAGTGGCCATTGGCCTAAAGCACTTGAGAACCTCTAATTAAGAGCACTGATCACCTTCATGATTATTTTCACAGATGGGTAACAGGGGAGTGGAGTGAGTGCACTGTCACCTGTGGTGGTGGATACCAACGAAGAGATGTGCTATGCCAGCATGTGAATCGTCGAGCAAATGACCAACTACTTAATCCAGAACTTTGTGAGAGGACTAACAGATTGAAGCCAGATGATATCAGGATATGTAATCGACAACTCTGCACACCCTTCTGGGACCCTGAGGACTGGGGAAAGGTAAAACATGGGGGTCATTGATAATACTGATTGGTGTACAGGTAGAGACCATGGTGGCCTATTGGTTATTGGCTTAGGACATGTGATCTATGGATTGCTGGTTTGACTCCCCTCTGGGTCATAATGTTGTGACCTTCAATAAGCAAGATGCTTTATCTCAATTGCTTCTCTCCACCCATGGGTGGAATGGGTACCTGTGAAGTGAATTTTCATTAGGTGTACCATTAGAGCTGCTGCCAAACTGGAGGTATTGTTTTGGAGATGATTCAATGTTGAGCAGGGATATTTGTAAAGCGCTTTGAGGCGGATCGTTAGTGTAAAGCACTAAATAAAAATAACTTTATGTTATTATTATTACAGGTACGATGAGGGGAGTGTGGAGAAGTTAAATGAAGTGAGGTAGCTTCTTCGCATATGGTTATAAGGGAACATTTAACGACTTGTCATAAAGTTGTTAAGTAATTGTTTATCTGTGAATTTGGATGAATACTTTAGTAAAATAAGTGTAAGTTTCATTCGGTTAATGGTGGCTGACCATTAGCAAGCTTAAAATGCATTACTTTTTTATTTGAATTAATGTAGGTAATTTGCAGTAAAGTCTGTAAAATACAGTTGTTTTGTATTTAATTATTGTTATTCATATCTTTGTTCATCCAGTGTTCTAACAATTGCAGAGGAGCTGGTCTGGGCACAAAGACTCGTTTAGTTCGTTGCAAGTACAGCAATGGGAGCTTTGCCCCTGAGAGTGAGTGCCAGTCTGTCCCTGACTTGGAGATGCCCGCCACTATTACAGACTGTGAGACTGACGCCTGTGTTCCACGGTGGCATGTTTCTCGTTGGACATCAGTAAGTGCTCTTTTTTTGGTGGTGTTGTTATTTAAAAAATACTTTATGAATACTGGTTGATGTTTAGTTGAGCATTCTTTGAATACTATATTTTCTTAAACTGACACCCATTTTTCAACTCCTTTCTAATGGATGGCATCTTTTAAAATTTATTTGACACTGTTGGATTGTTTTCAGCTTTTATGTTATTTAGGTTCATGTAAGTACAGTCTTGCACGGTAAAAGGACATAAGACAATTGTCCTGAGAACACCTTTGATTTACATGATTTTGGCATAGCTGAGTTTACTGCAATTCGTATATATTAACTTTTACTTCAATAATTGAGCGCAGCCCCAATAGAAACATGACCAACACAAAAATGCTCTGAGCACTGATAAAAAAGGTTAGGCACTACATTCACAGTGAAACTGATGTCACATGAATCATATCCTGATATTTTGACCACAGTGTAAGACCTACAGAGTCATCCTGACATCAAACGAAATTTAATTTTTCTGCTGACATCCCTATAAAGGGGGGATGCAGTAGCCTAGTGCTCTTGAATGTTTATGTAAAAGTTGTCAGTTTAAGTTTTTCCTGGCTCTTGCATCATGTAGTTGAGCAAGACCTTTCACTCTGCTTGATCCAGTCCAGTCAGCTGAAAATGGATTCTAGTTTCTGCTAGAGTACACACTCTGTAGGCTGGGTCTTACTGTACTCCCAAATATTCATATATCCTATAAAGCTATAAGAACCACATATGGCTGTCCCTTGCCCTTCTGCGCCAATCAGAGATATAGCTCAGAGTTGAGCAGTGTTCAGTTTTTATAGCTTTATAGTGCTATACTGAAGTATGAACCAGCTTTAAATATGTTTCATGTCATGGAATCTGAAGATGAGCATAGGCCTTGTAAGCCTCAAGGACTTGGGCGGATTGCTTTACCCAGGAGAGGTGGACTTTTCAGTACCTTAAGGACTAATGTTTGCATCGGGTAGGAAATTCGTACTCGGGTACGTGAACGTGTTACACGTCGAGTACCCGGGTACCTGACCGTGACCTAACAATATCTGACTTCAGTGCATTGTATGCACATACAATTCAAGCACAGTATGTTGTTTTGTTATCTGGTATAGGCGCGACTTGATGTATGGTTAGATACACGCATCGCAGGACTTAACCGGTGATTAGTGCTGTTTAACAAAAGCAAGGTACAGAAACAGACTAAAACAACTTCATTTCAATTTTATCATGCATGAGATGAAGGGAAAAACATTTTGTAAGATGTAATAACCGTGCCATTTCACCAAGATCAAAAGCAAACCTTAGAAAAACGCTACCCGGGTAGTAATTTTGTACCCGGTGCAAACACTACAGTTGAGAAAGTTGCACATTGATTCAGGATGGTGAATGCTGAGTTTTAGTTGTGGCCCAGGATTACAATGTACAACTTTTGGCTCTTCTGACCCTCACGAATGTTTCTTTTGTGAGAATGCTTTTTAGTGTCCACATCTGCCCCCCTCCCTCTCTCTGTCCTAACCTCCTGATCTGTTAGCTTATTTGCATAACTGAAGAACAGATAAAGCTTTGTTTCATTAGTGTGGCCTTCGTGAAAAATACAATCACATGAGTGCCAGGAAATTCAAGATTGATGGTGATGTGATGATGTAGGATATTGATGGCCAATGTGCCGCCCAGTGGTCTATGGCCCACCAAGATACTTAACAACTCCAATATGAGTGACCTGCTTTGTTTGGAAGGTGGAAAAATTTAACAAAACCCCCTTTTTTTCAAAAGTTATTCAGATAGTAACTTTAGTATTAACACATACAATACCTCATATGTCCTGTAGCATTATAATGATCATTCTATGAAAATGAATCAAGTTAAACCATTTATGTCTGCAGCTCTCTAGTTTTTCTGCCAAAATTTTGGGGCCCTTTGGCCCACTCTGGTGCCCTTCTGTGGCCTAGAATCTAGAATTATTTAGTCAAATCCGATATGGCATTACCCTATGTTTTGATCTTCAAACAGTGCTCTGTTACCTGTGGACGGGGTCTGATGAAGAGAAAAGTTCGGTGCATGTACCAAGGGACTCACAAACTTGCTCAGATGATGCATTGTCAGATGTTGAATCCACAACCAAAAATATTTGCAGTCTGTAACCAGGCAGATTGTCCTGCTGCAGCCAGTAAGTACTATGCTTTGTCTTTCCTGTCTGTTACCTGGATGTTGTGGCGATTTTGTTTTTTGTTTATAATGGGATATAGGAGATTAGACCTGAGAAAAAACATGGGATGGATTTTTGAGCAGCTCATACTTTTCCCTGTATGTTTATCAAAAATTTTTTCCATCGTCTTTCATACCCCCAAAATTTCAGAGGACAGTATTATCATGATAAATTGGTTTCCTCTCTTCCCAAATAGTTCAAAGAATTTAGTGGTTGTGTCCAAGTAATTAGTGTGGTCTTACAGACCACACTCTTGAATCCGTCTGGATCAGTACAGAATGATGACGTCATTCAGTTATTGAGCAATATCGTGCAGTATATAGGATTCGTCCGAGTTAGAAAGACGCCGAAGTTTGTGCCGAATTTTTTGATGGCAAAGCACATTTTATACCTACATGTCAAAAAGTAAAGCTCGTCAGTTTTTTCTTTATGGTCCTGCTCAGGTGGTCCTGCTGAGTTCTTTTTCGTATTTCC
>WURT03480280.1:0-22020 GCA_009936505.3 Holothuria glaberrima | reverse complement strand
CGTTGTCGTTGTCGTTGTCGTTGTCGTTGTCGTCGTCGTCGTCGTCGTCGTCGTCGTCGTCGTCGTCGTCGTCGTCGGTATTGTCGTATTGTCGTCATTGTTGTTATTGTTGTTATTGTTGTTATTGTTGTTATTGTTGTTATTGTTGTTTTGGTTGTTATTGTTGTTATGGTTGATATGGTTGTCATGGTTGTCATGGTTGTCATGGTTGTCATGGTTGTCATCGTTGTTGTTATTGTTGTTGTTGTTGTTGTTGGTATTGTTGGTGTTATTGGTGTTATTGGTGTTATTGTTGTTATTGGTGTTATTGTTGTTATTGTTGTTATTGTTATTGTTATTGTTGTTATTGTTGCTATTGTGGTTATTGTTATTGGTATTGGTATTGGTATTGTGATTGTGATTGTCATTGTGATTGTGATTGTGATTGTGATTGTGATTGTGATTGTCATTGTCATTGTCATTAGTAGTAGCAGTAGCAGTGGTAGTTCGAGAAAACTTACCATAGTTAGAGACTCATGATACACCATTAATTCTTCATTTTGAGCTGAAAATATGATTGTTGTACGTAACAAAAACTCACAACGTAGTTTATCACCTTTTATGGGGTAGGCACGGTTTGTTGTATACTACTGTATTCAGACAGGTTAACTTCCTTGTCGCTACTTTCGCATTGCCTTTTTTAACTTTTATCAACAGTCGTCTTGAAATCAGGCTAGGTTTGTTCGGTTTTTATCCGCCCTGCTTTTTGTATGTCATCGTCGATAAGACGTATAAATATCCCTCCAACACAAAACGGTTTAGCTACTTGGTTGGCGAAAAGAGGAGTCAGTGTAGGAGAAAGGAGTTGTAAATACTTTCTAAGCAAGATAATGAGTTACAGGCCAAACTGTATCTAGCAAAAGTGACTCTAGTTGTCACAGATTTAAGAGGTGAAACTTTTTCTGTTAAAAGAACATTGCACAAATTCTCTTTTTAACAGAACTGTAAAAATCTCAGGTTGTGAAAGGAATGCTATTAGACAACATCAAATGACATGCAATGGCCTTACTATGTTTTCAACGAGTTTCTGGCACATAAATAACGCAGCAAGACTATACCAATCGTTGGATGGTCTGGTTTTCACCCCGTCATGTACAATAGATGAGTTGACCATAATGGTACTATAAAAGCGGCTGTTAGAAAGACACCCCTAATCCGTTCGACATGTTTTTACTAAAAATATTTTCCAGTCCTTACCAGTCTAAGTATCCCTTCAAAGTGTTTGAAAGGGTTCTCTTTCCAATAAGTGTTCCTCCTTCATGGGCAGCGATCAGTCTTTAAAAGCGAGGGATACCGTCAGTGGCACTATCTAAGCGGAGCGCCACCATCAGTTTGCGCAGAGATAACAAAGAAAATGTCAAAAAATACCCCCGAGGTCACCGAAGATGACCCTTTCCAGACTTTGTAACGTGATACTAAGACAACTGCCAGAAGAACTTTTGTAATCTTTTAATTTTTAGTTCTATTAAGAAGTTTTCTTAATTACACAGGACCGTAGCCTGGGCAAAATCTCTAGGGACAGTTAATGACACTATCTATGCGGAGCACCAAGTGGTGTACCTACAGACAGTGTACACCCGGGCGGACTTATCCTTTTCTACCTGTGCATGAGTGCCATCCTGGGATAGGGTACATATAAATTCTTGCTTAGGTGCCAACTTGTGCCTTCGTTGGCAAAACTTCGAACTGATTATATCTTTACAAATTGTCATTATTTAATAATATTTTCCCTATATTTGGCTGGGCGTAGGTCAAAACGTGCTGTCTAAAAGAATGGGTTAGCACCCTAGTCTCTTCGAGAAAATTTTTTTCTTTGTGAGGTAGCTTGGATGCAAAATGGGGCTATCTTTGGTTAGCTTCGCAAAGCGTTGAATTGATTATATGTTTATTATCTACTATCTTTTCTTTTTGGTAGGGTGTAATTGAAAGGGATTTTGAATCAGGAGAGTGATGACACCTCTCCCTTTGAGAAATTTTTCTTGTTCTAAGTTTGCTTAGATCAAACACGGTGTTATCTTTGGTAAAGCTTGGACTGGTAACATGACCTGAAATTTTAATTATTTACTGAAATTTCGGCTGTGGCATAGCATTCTCATAACAAGCCTGATACTCGGTGGGGACTTTTCTCTAGCGCTCTTAGTACGCTACTGGGAGACTTACCCTTGGTTGGCACGTGGCAGTGGCGTAAGCTGTGCAAGAAAATGTTCGCTCGAGATGTTCCCAAATGGGAGAAATGACATACTTTAGACCTTAAAGTTGCATCTCAGCATTCTTTACTTTTGAATTTCATGCGTAAAAAAAGAGATCGAGATTTCAAGACAGAAAGTTAGATTTAATTTAAAGGGAAAATGCGGTCACCTTATTTGGAATTTAAGAACCCGGGTATCCTATTTCAGTAATGGCTTTTGAGAATCATGTTACAATATTTTTCTCACCGAGTCTCACGTATCAAGTAACTCCCTGAATTATCTTGAATGTGCAATATTTATATTCTAACATATCGTGAAAGATACTTGAAGTGAAATAAAAGGATATTTGTTAGATTTAGCTGCTGTTTCAGAATAAGTTTGCGTCGACTTATTTATGTCCTTTAAATTAAGTTTATTTATACCTGCTCATTGAGTACTAATATTCAAAGTTTTATCATTAGCCAGCGTACATGCCGATGTATTGTAGGGGTGTATCTTGTTGGGAAAGATTGTCCTTTCGTCAGAAAGAGAAGCCCACATGAGAGCGCACCCACGATGGGGTCCAGGACCTCTCCAAAAAAATTTTGGGAAAAAGCAATCCTCACATGCGATTTCCAGGGTTTTTCTGGCCTTGAAATCATAATTTGGACAGTGGAATTATCAGCATTTCAGTATTTTTTTCTCAAGTACGCCAGCTTTTTTACATAATTTTCGAATCTGCCGTAGGGGGAGGGGTTATAGTGTACAATATCGCCTCCATCCAATTTCATGGGGGATATTTCCCCCTCACCCCTCCCCCGATCGCCTCCCATGTCCTACTGAAACTGTTATCCCTGTAGGTGTACACTTTTAGGTAGGATGTATTACTAGATCAAAGAACAGAGTTGAATTGTAAGGTTCGAATGGTAAGGAATGAATTCCATTTCATATTGACGGAATGTAGAAATCGGGCATGTAAAATAGGAATACATTGCATTTTTTCTCATTTTGGTAAGTCACACATGCAGTAAACATATCGACTCGGTTATGAATAATAAACTTTCACACATCTAGGCTACTTCTTATCATCAATAATAACGTTATTTTTGCAGCTAAAAACGAGCTGACTAAAATGAAAGGGTTATACAGAAACGTCGTCTTTGGTGTAAATTTACATCAGTTTCTTTTTGCACAGGAATCTTCCACAGCATTAGCCAAATTTATCGAGTTAATACATGAAATGATTCACGTGAAAGTAATTTCAAAAACCTGTTTTCCTGGTATTTGCACCCATCATGATAGTTACCAACAGATGTTAAGTGATAATTGCTTAAGCGAATTAATATTCTTAGTCCAGTGACATTTAAGAACTTGGAAAAGATGGCCTGGAACAATAAATTTTCTTAGTTCAATTTTACATTCTCTTTAAGTAGGCCTAAAAGTGAAAAGTATTACGGAAATATTACGAGACTGTACGACCATGAAGAAATGTCATATGGAATGTGCTTTTTCGGAAACGACCACTACTAGAGAGTTCCGGTAAAGCCCTACAGTTTAGAAATGTGAAAGTAAAGAAGTTAGTCTTATACAACAAAGAGACTTTACTATGAAGATGCTCCTTTGATCTTGCGCAAATTTATTAGTTCAAATCAAGACTTTGAAACATCATACAGTGAGGTACGAGTTGTCGTAAATAGGCACTAATTGCCCTTGTAAAAAATGCTGGCTACTTAGAACACCATTTGAAGATGTTTTTCTTTTTAATTTTTGCTGACATCGTTTGTAAGGTGAAGTTAGTCCTATGGAAATAAGTCCAACCATTACCACATTAGTGGTCCCATTTTTGAATAAGAGGGTTCTTGGACCTCGTGATGAAGTACCAGAGACTACATTGCTTCCTTTGAAGTCTGCGGAGGCATCCTTACTCTTCCATTCCTCTGGAAAGACTTTCTACTATCCTGTATCGCGGTGTTGAGGGGGAAAGACCAAAAGCGTATTTTAAAGAGGGATTGTAAACAATTTTTATAGTTTTTCCATCAAAGCTTTCCAGATAGGAAGTATGAAAATGCAGCTTTCTAACACGTATTATTTGAATTGAGTCATTAAACCTGTGGTCGTATTAGCCAAAGATTTCGTTAGGCCACCTGAGCTATTCTAAGCTTGCAGAGCCTTAAAAAAGCCTTTTGTAAAACATACGGTCATTTTTTTTGTGGCTGTTGGGTTCTCCTTATTAAAACTTATTTAGCTTAAGTCTTCATCTGCTAATGTAGTGGTATCTATGAAGTAGTTCAATATCCAGATTAGCAGAAAAAATACAGTTCTGCAAACAACATGTTTTACAAAACCAGTATAAAAATGAATGACTGCTCACCTGCAGGGTGAAGAAGCTTTTGCGTACACCTATAAGTTTTAAAGATTACACGGCAGCGTGCCCTGACCACGTTGATTTGGTTAAGATGCACGTACGTGTATAGAACAGAGAAGGACAACTCCTCCCCATACACTATTCTACAACTTTGCAAAACTTGAAGATGTGAGTTTTCTTCGTTTTGTAATGATCCATCAATAAAGTAAAGATGGTAAAGAAAATGAACCTGACTACCCGGAACTGTGTTATTAAATGGGAATGTTTTAGTTAAATAAGGTATGTAATCGCTTATGTTATTCAATGTTTAACCTGAAATGCATTCGCTGGTAGTGTATTCGTACTTCTAGTTTCAAACATTGATCAATGGATCTTAATATATATTACATGACAGAGTTCGGAAAGAAAGTTCATAACGTGTCTTTGAATATTTCTATTCTGTCTCTATTTCTCGGGTCTTTCTGTATCTCAAGCCTTCAGGTTTAACACTTTTGTGTTGAAAAAATTCACATTCTTTGCTTGACATCTAACCACTGGTCCTTAGGTAGGGCTGATCTGAAAATCGTTAGTCGGGTAGATTTATGGCAAAATGTACCTTTATCAAAAAATTCCTACAAGTAAGATTTTCATAGTTTTTGGTGATTTTGGACTCGGAGAACAACATATAAAAAATCCACCAAAATCCACCAAAATCCACTCAGTGGAAAGTCATTCAATTGGGTCATTTCCAAAATGGCTGTTTTTGACGTTATGTCAAACGTAAATGTATCAAAAATAACACTTTTGCCAATTACATCCAGTTCCATTGTACTCAAATCTTATTTTCTCATGAAGTTATTGTGCTTTTGTTGACCAACAGTAATACAGATTACCTTTCAGTTGTCTAAATCGGCCACAATTTCCTACAAAAGTGGGAAAATCTAGTCTAAGTTGGGACTGGTTTTGCCACTGTAGGGAATGTGCGACTGTAAATTAAGCCCTCTTTCGACATTAGGTTGGCATGATGTGGTGGTATATAATTATAAATTTACAGAAAGGTAAATGTGAAGGATCTCATACTTACCATGTAGATTGCCCATATTAAGTAGATGATCTCTGTTGTTTTGGTACAGGTCAAAGGTCATTTGGGGTCACGACAGGTCAAAAGGTAAAACGTTGTAATCACTCTATCTCAAGAAGGGTAACTATGAAGAATATCGTATTTAGCATACGCATTGCTTATATTGAGTAAATGATCCCCATTGTTTTTGGTCAAGGTCAAAGGTCATTTGGGGTCATCAGAGGTCAAAAGGTCAAAATCTTGTAAACAAGTGGCGTTGCCAAGGGGGGCAGGGGCACGTGCTCCTCTAAGATTGGATTTGCCTCCCGTGTACCCCCAAAATGAGATTTTGTGTATGAAAAAAATTATGCACAAACACACTATTCACGGCGCATATGGCGATATGAACAGAAGGACCCACTGTCATTTAATCACTCAAATATACGACGAAAATTGCACAAAATGTTCTCAAAACTGCAATTTGGGGGCACGCTTTGAGCGCATCTATTTGTTGAACTGTATGGCGGACTTCCTTATTGGGAAATGTTATCCACAGCTTATTGTTTCAACCTTTATTTTCAAAAGCTATAGAGACTACTGTGACTTTGAGTTCCCTCCCTTCAATACAATTCCCACATCGATTATATTTTAATCAGATCTTTTATTCGAAAACTGTAAAAAATGCGATTTTCAGTGCCTTTTCAACGTGTATCCAATAAATATGAGGATAGTTAAATAGCTTTACTTCCATAGGCTAACGTATGTTTCTTTTAGACACCAGTGCCTTAAAATTTGCATGGCAAAACTTCCTGCATCCTCGCCGAGGTACAGTCAAGCACCACACCGGGAATCATCAAGTGGTGGTATCTCCGGAAGGAGTAAAAGGACTTGCACAAAATTTTCATAGATGCTCAAAATCAGAATTTTCTGGGCTCTTCGTAACTGGTCTCAGCAGGAGCTACCTACCTTCTCCATTTATTGCTAAAGAAAATTCAAAAATATATATTGGTCATAATTATAATCTTGAGGCACCCAAAGCTCACTGAACAGCATTCACGCAGGCTTCTTTTCCACATTTATCCCACTAGCCCCGGATATGGCCGTCAGATGTACCGAAGTTGCTCCAATTTGAAGGCTTCCCCCTCAGTGGCATACCAGCAAGGTAGATGTCTCAACATTAATTCCTATTGGGCAGCATGAGTGGATTTATTTTTTAAGCTCAGTGCAAACATTAACATAATCGATCCGCTGTCCTCATTCACCCTCCCCCCCCCCCACACACACACACCATCAGTAAATCGTTAGTGCGAGTAAGCTAACACAATGGTCAAATTGTGATTCCTATTTTTGTGACCAGTTTAAGAGCGCTGCAGTGACATTGTGTAGATATTAATCAAGTGCTTCATCTTAATGGTCACATTTTTATAAATATCCCAGAGCCTCCGTATGGGCTGGATCCCCAATGGAGTGTTATCCTTGGACCCAACCAGAGGCCCTAAAGTGTGCCCATGGGGTCTAACGCCTACAGGCAAGCGCTGCGCGTGACTATGATGCCAAGAGTGGCGCCTAGCCCTTCATTCTAGTATGCCCCTCCAGCGGACCGGTTGCCCCCGTGCCCCCACTTCGTAAGGTCTGGCGACGCCACTGAACACGATATCTCCAGAAGGATAACTGAGGGATCTCATACTTCGTGTGTGGATTGCCCTCATTGAGTAGATGATCCCTATTGTTTTTGGTGGAGGTCAAAGATCATTTGGGGTCACCAGAGGCCAAAAGAAGAAAAACCTTTTAAAACAAGATATCTCAGGGAGGATAACTGTGAGGGATCTCACACTTGGCGTGTGGATTGTTAATGTCGAGGAGATAGTTCCTATTGGTTGTGATGGTGATCTAAAGTCATTTGGGGGTCAACAGAGGACAAAACCTTGTTAACATAATTTTTTAAGGAGGATCACTGAGGGATCTCATATTTAGCCTGTGGATTGTTCATATATTGTTCATACAGTATTTAGTATGTATACGGCCATATAGGATAGGTGATCCTTACTTTTTTAAGTGGAGGTTAAAGGGCATGTTGGGTTACAAGATTTCAAAAGGTCAAAACCTTATTAACATGATATCTCAAGTAGCAAAACTGTGGGGGATCTCATGATTGTGCTATGAGTGATTCATGTCTGTTAGATTGCATCCAAATGGCAATTAAGGAATCACTATAAAGCCTTTTAGCTAATTTTGGTTTTTATTTGAGCTGCTTCATGTAACAGGTACTATTCTACGCTGTGGCTAAAAGTTATTCAACAGGCATTTCAGTGGTTTATTCGTGTCCGCTTCCAAGCACATTAACGCTAACAGTTTAACCTACCCACGTAAATTACGGTACCTTTTGAGGTGGTTGCCATATACAGTTCTTCATTAAGGATTGTTCAATATCCGACTATTCCATTTTAAGGCCTGCTTTGAACAATCGATGTAGTTGGGACTCTGTTCGCGTGAAAAAATAGTCGTTAGCGAGTTAGCATTCCAAGTTCGAGTGTTCGATTCGCTCTTTAAAGCGTTCGTAATGTTCACTTCTGAGTAAACGTAAGTCTTCCTCAAGATTGCTGAGGCTAAACGTCCCTACCATATAGGTAAAGGTCCATTAATCAATAGACCCCAAATCAAGTTACAGTGTAGCAACTTATCAATGAAAATAGAATTTGGCCTAAATCTATAGAGATCTTCAAGAAGTTTGGGCCTATGTATATATGTGGTCTAATAGTAATGATAATTTTCTAGTACACTGATGAGCAGTGGCGCCTGCACGGAGGCATGGAATGCTTGTCCCTACCCCAATCGATTTCTGAAAAAATTCTGAACATTTTAAAATCATCCAAAAACGCGTTTAAGCTATAGATTAAGGTTGAAAGATGTTTACAAATTACCAGGTAAAAGACTGGCTTTTTGAGTGGCATGTATTTGTTGGCCACGTGAAAGTGCCTCGATGCAGAGCCTGATTGCATGTTTTGTAATGGAAATCATGTTTAATGAAAAAATTTTGGCGCGCTTTATGCGCATTCGTCACAGTTTGCACTCCATATGATGACCATTTTTAAGAATATAATACATGGAACTATTCTCATCACAACACTTTCCGAAAAACAGAGTTACATCTCCAAACATCTGTCGAGGACTTGCATCACTATGAGATCTTCAACCTAATTTATAGCACATGATGTGGAAGGTCTAAAGTACGTATTTGCCGTTTACATTTAAAAAAAAAAATTACAGAGTGCTTCGCGCGCTGCAGCTGTTATCGGTATAGATGATGATTGTTAATACACTTACGACAAAGCATTCTGAAACCCACTTGATAGTCTATCACCCCTTTTGCTATACCTGTCAGGGATGTCTAATATGAGTTTTCTGCACCTATACTATCCATCCCTCGTTTCCTTCCCTTAGACAATATTCTCCTCTTTCAACTAAGCAAAAATTAGAGTTAAAAGTATGGACATTTTGGACCAATATACGATCAGTTCCAAAAATATCCCAAAGATATCATCATTTTGCATCTAAGCAATCTTAAATTAATAAACATTTTCTCAAAGGGGAGGGAGACACCCTCCTCTTTAAACCCCTCTCCGGGACATCACCTTTATGTAGTGACAAGGGAAGTATCCCCACTGCTGTATACAAACGCAGGGCGCATAAAAAAGGTGCAATTTACGCAGACTTTGAGGGGAACTGAGATGGCATTACGCCATCATCTGTGGTGCCCCCCCCCCTCATCACCGAAGGCTAGCGGCGCCACTGCTGAAAAATTATTTATGGCTTGATCTTTAAGAGACTTTCCATCTAGGAGAAACTGTTCCGGCAACTACAGGGTTTAGAGTAATATTATAAGCGATTCTTTACAACGTATTCTCTGACTTTCGCTAAAAACTTTAATATGTTATAGTTAACTGGGTAATATGTTATAGTTAACTGGGTAATAGTCTGTAAGGCAGTTTGTGCCATTAAGGTGCAGGAAAATAACTAGCGTATCTGCACATTAGAAAGAGGTGCAAACGAGCAGCACTACTATGTCCATCCTACCACTCAGAAATGAGATCCGAAGTTTAAGATGTAGAACGTTGCCCTATTTATTAGGATAAGTTTAAAGATAGGGATGATGTAGTCGAAATACGTCACAAGGGTGCTGCTGGCATCAACAGGACCAACATTCAAAGATGCAAAAGTCTTAAAGTGGCAGCTGGTCGTAATGTACATGCCAACCATCTGTAACCATAAACGTAGGCATGTGAGTCAGGGTCGGTGGAAGGATAGGTGGTAGGGTACTGCAGCCCCCGAGTTCGGGAAAACCCACTTCGTGGGAAGATTGTTTTGAAAAAATGGGGCAATTTTCCATATTAAGGAAAGTTTTCTTGGGCAACACCACTCAGGTTCTGCCCAAAAAATATGTTCTCTACTCCCTTGATTTTTATCTGTTTTAGAAACAAATTCCGTTAACATGTCTGTACAGCGACAAAACACCATGAGGCGAATATTTTTGGACAAACTTGCATTTGATAAAACGGCCTGAAATTTAAATGTGTGATATTTTGTTCCAGATTTAAAGGTTTTAATTATAAACTACGTATTATAGGTACAGTCTGTTAGGTAGATATATTTATATGCTTTTGTTAATGACTCTGTATAATAAACTAATGGTCGTTTACAACTCCATCTTCATAGAAATTGACTACGCATTCCAGCTCCTGGTCATTTTGAGGACAAACTGACGCTATTAACGTTGCATATATTCAATAACTGAATAAATATTCATCACGATTCAACTAACTGAACCAGGTCTGACCTTTGAAAAAGTGAACGAATATCTGCATATTGTAACAGCTTAAGTTCTACCTTTCAATTTGTATGTTCATGTATGAGAACCAATCACCAGTCGAGAAATGACTTTCTAAACAATTCATAAATGTAGTTTGAATTGCAAGATCCCAGTCCACTGTTCTAGGTTGTACGAATATTTATATACATTAGGAAGAGGTACAGATTTGTCAAAAGCTGCAAAGATTATTGGTGGAGGTACCTTGCACGCTCTATGTTACCAAGATAGACCCTTAGCCAGACGAAATACTAAAGCAGCGAGAGTGCTGGGGATATATTTTTATGCGCTGGGGCGAAAATAGTACAAATTGCCATAAAGAAATAGTAATATTTAATATTCAACGGAGGAAAAGTTTTCTCCAGGTGTCACCTTGTCTCCCCAATCCCCAAAGCAACGGACTTGTGTCCGTCGATTTAAACATTCTCTGTGAACAGGTCATCTTGAGGGTGTTAATCCTACACATTTTTTACTCAGTTCCACTGTATTGCGTTTTGTAGGCACGATACCCTCCTTTGGATTTGGGGGGAGGGGGTTGTTATACATTTTTTGGCAGTGTTCAAAGGTCATATGAAGTCAGCAGAAGCCAAGATGTGAAACCATCGTAAAAATGAAAAAAAAAAGGTCTGAAATGTAAATGTGAGGGATAAACCGAGTCAATGCAGCAAATCATTTCCTTTCATCAAAGAATCACAGACTAAGCCTTTTGGCTTTCTGGTTCGTCTGAGAGTTGTTTTGGAAACAGATAACACATGCCTTGGACGAATATTTTGGATCGCCAACGTTAGCCAACAATCTGTCTCTTGAATATTTTCACACATTTCCACAAAATCTTTCCTAGATAAGGAAGTTAATGAAAAAGGAATCCGTCGTCTGTATACTACACCTGCAGTAAAACAGGTTTTTGTCCACTGTTAGCCAGACTGTTGGAGCTGCAAATTTACACATCATAATATTGTTTAACGCTAGCTAGTTGTGGAAGGATTAGTTGGATTAAATGATATTCATAGGGAAAATCATTTCGAATTGAAATATCTTTTTAAGAGAAAAACTCCCCACAAGCCAAATAAATGGTTTATCTTGGATATTCTTCACTAGATGTAGAATTACATTAATTTAATTTCCAGGCCGTCTCCTTCCAAAGTAGCACCCTCTTGGTGGGAACGTTACCTAGTAGAAAAAAAATTTGATAGCTCCGAGACTTGTGATTTTAAATTCAGGCAAGATCTTTGTGGTTTGTTTTATTTTTTCGATTATAACAGACGGTTGATATCCGAAAAATGTCAAAGTAACACCTATGAGTAACACTTCACACATGCACACGTAGCTGATCTTAAAATACAAAAATAAAATATATTGTACGCTGTTGGTTTTTGTTTTGTGTTTGCCTAATTCCAATTTCACTTTATATGATCCAACACGTCGTGGTGCAAGTCCTGTTTCAGAAAACTGCTCTATGAAGAGTAGGCAGTTGATTGAACTCGTGTACATTACTGCTGTTAGTAATATTTTACTCATCAATATAAAAAAAAAATGGGATAACGATGAAACTTCTTCTTTGATATTAGACGGGATTTATTGATGCAATTAAGTAAAAGTGAGTGAGCATTTCAATTTTTCCATTAAATTATACATTTGCCTTAATTAAAAGCGTGCCATATTTAAAAAAAAACATATATCCTTTAATATCAGTCTCATTAACCGTACAAAATAAGATATATGATAACTTTGCTGGTTTAAACAAAACCACCTATAAAGAAGTTGAAATGTTAAACTCTATTTGTAATAGTTATTTTTCTTGTTGGTTTTAAAACCTTTGATTTTATTTAAAGTAAATTTACTCTTCTTTTTTTCAAAAGTTGTAAAAATAACACAGAAAATACGCCTATATCCTTTTTGCGAAAATTATCTTATTTTCTAATTGAAGACACAAATACTTAAAAAATCATGAAATAATGTGAATTTTTTTAAAACGTTCTCGTTTTCAATTGTATTTTGATCTTTTTCCTATTTGGTTAATTTAACTATATGAGAGACGTACTTCATTTTTAAGTGTATTTGATATAGAACTTTGGCATTTCATCCCATAAAGGCCTATTTGGGGATGTTTACCTATATTAAAAGGAATGTACTGAAAAAATACTATTTTGCATGTAAAGTATTCCAGTCTATTCGCGTTCAATCACAAACATGACCGTACTTTCGTCCAGTGGGATGTTGCTTTTATCTGGTAACTTAGCATCGTGATGGTTACCGAAATACCTTTCTCCGTTTAATTATTATACTTTTTTTCAAACGTCTTTAAAATATTCTTACTACATGGCAAAGAGTTGAAAATTGTACAGCGACGTATTTGTTCATAATATTGTGTGTATGTCTATTTCAATCACAGGATGTACAAAAAATTAGAAAGATAATTTCGTGATTTAACGTTCATTTTGCAAACAATTTTTAAGTCTCTATTTTTGATATTTATATTTGGATGTTACGTCATGAAATATTATTTCAGTAATTTTAGCCCTTCACCTGAATAACAAGACATTCATATGTTGTCCATTAAAAGATAGTAAATTTGACCAATAGAAACCCATAGAAAACATATTAAATGTTACAAACCGTTAACAGTCAAGACGTGTCTTATAACCCTTGTTGAGTTGTAATCGCACTCGTATATATCTTCATGCTGCAGAGACACATACTTAATACAAAGTGTAAAGTTATCGAACAACATGAAACTATCACCGAATCGTTTATCTACAAAGAACTTCTTAAAGCTGATTATGCCATTTCCATTCCTCCATGAAACGCCATTGCAAGGAAATTTCACCGTATCTGTAGCAATGGTGTTGTGAAGAATCATTGTTGAATTAACATTACTGGCTAAACTTGTCAACTTGTTTATACCAAACATGAACATAAGATTAAAAAGAATGCCATCCATAATAAATTTAATCAAACTAATAATGTAGTGTATTCAAGAAACATTAAGCGTATCCGCAACAAATATTGACGTTCCCTGCGAGTCGCGTGTGTCAGTAGGTATTAAGCTTTGACTGTTTCAATGGCAAAGAGAATCGCTATGAATCTGCTTAGACTGTGCACTTGCACGTACAACAAGAAGTACGGTGGAAGAAGTGTGCCATGAAAGCGTAGTAAATTGGCGTCGAAACAATGGGGCAAGTTCAATAGTAGAAAACAGATTCTCGACAAATTGTAAATAGGTCTACTTTTAAGTAGGAACTGGATGTTAGGGCAAAAATAAAGTTTTTGGAGAGGTTATGGGCGACCGCAATTCTGTGCAATATAACATTCACATTTGCTAGCACTCGACGTGCCTTGCTATTTACGTTAATAGCATAGGAAAAAATATTTGTTAATAAAGTAAATGCAATGCATTTGTTAATTTTCCCTAAGACATAATACTATTGACAAAAGATAAAGAACCTGAAATGGAATAAATAGCAACACTAAACACTACAAGTTCAAAAACAACTGATCCAGACGTTAATTTGACAAGTTTGTGGTGTCTTATCATCAGTGCTTTGTAGGTGGCCACCTCCTTTTACTAACACTCAGAGTATGTATGTATGTATGTATGTATGTATGTATGTATGTATGTATGTATGTATGTATATATGTATGTATGTGTATGTATGTATGTATGTATGTATGTACGGACGTACGTACGTATGCATGCATGCATGCATGCATGTATGTATGTATGTACGTACGGACGTATGTATTCATGTGTGTATGTATATATACACGCATATATAAATCGGATATATTGTTTTCTTTCAGATTAATAATTTACTCTTTTGTATTTACTTTAGACAAGGTTACAATGGAATTTGAATATCGACTTGTGTTTCTTGCATCAATACTCGCTGCTTACAGTTGTATAGGTGAGTTCCTCAACTTTTGTAACGAAAAATCTTGTTTTACACCTGATTGATTGATGCAATGAATAAGGGAATGAAATAAACATTTTAATGGACACTACAAGCTTTATTGATTTACTTTATTTGTCATTCCAAGGTCTTCTAGATTTATGTCCACCTTTGAACTGAAAAAAATACTTTTGTTTTCATTACTTTGCAGGAAGTTGTTCAGTCGCAACCTGTGAATCACCTCAGTATATGACTTATGGCAAAATTGGTACAGTTAACTGTATATTTCATGATGAATTTTTTAGTGTGCTGTGGTTCGATACAGAGTATTACAGTCAGAGTGAACCTATACTGCATTATCAAGATATTACTACGTCAGGAGCTGGATACGATTCAGGAGAGTTTAATATTCATCCAAACGGTTCACTTGTTATCAACAATGTGTCCTTGAAACACGAAACAACTTTTACCTCTCTTTATGTTCATTCTCAGACGGGAGGTGTTGTTATTTTGCATATCCGCGTAGTAGTTATTGGTAAGTGGTTTAATGTAACGATCACTTTAGCTTGTCTATTCCTTTGTCAAGTATGGCCCAGAAAGTTCCTATATAAGCGACCAAGGAGTAACTCATTCTACATTCTTTTTAGTTATGGCAAAGGTCATTACCCATCAGCTATACACATGTAAAAATGCAACGTGCATGGAAAATGTTAGTTTTGAAACGTTCTATAATTTTTTAAATTCTCTGAGAAAGATTCGTGAGCTATTACCATATAGTAAGGAACGTTTTATCCAAAAATAAGAGTTTGCGTGTAGGCCTGCCTCCTTTGATTTTATTGCGTTTTTTAATGATTCGAGTATGCTGAATCCAAAAATGCTGGCTTGCTTTTTTCCAACATTGTCAATGCGGCCATTTTGGTTTTGAAAATGGCCACCATTTTTCACAATACCAATGCTTCCTTGTTTTAGAAGCAATTAACGTGATTGTGTTAGCTAACCCCAAGTAATCAATACCAATTAATCAACCGATAATATCGCCACCAAGTATAAATGTCGGCCATGTTGAATTTCAAGATGGCCACCATTTTTCGATGTATTCGCTCTGAAACTCGCTTTTTCTGTCTCAACACACAGGTATAGCCATCTATTTTGTCTAACATTCTGTTTAATCTACAACAACTGATTCATGAATGAATAACTCCGAAGGCTAATTAAAACGACAACCTAAATTTCATTCAAGATGGCGCTCATTTATTGATAACAGTCTGGGAAACCCTGTCATGTGACAGGGACCATGTTGTCTCATGGTCCCTTCAAATACCCCTAAATGTCAAGGAGCTTATCACGTTGAGTCTCCCGCTCCCCAACGAAGATGTTTGGGGGCTCCAATAGTAGTAATAAAAACATGTATTAGTACTGCTAGGATATTCGACACTTTCAGAATTCTACCAACAGCATTGACATCATGATATGTATAGGCATGGTAAGTAGTGACAACACGGTGACGGTCATACCAATCGCACAAATGTGAATTACTTTTACACTATTCACCCTCAATGATGTAAATTTTAACCGTTAGTAAAGTATTACCCTTTACAAGGTTGAGGGGTACGGGAGGAGAAAGCACGCCCTTAGGGCAGAGTAAACCCAACTAATACAAAAGCTTGCACGTCTTTCTAATTTGTTAGGGCTTTGTTATAAAACAAAAAACAATTCTCACCCTCATTCCAATGAACAAAGCCTGTTTACATTACCCGGTGACAAATGTGTGAGGAAACAGTAAGCCTGAAGATAATCATGTCCCACCATTTAGAACTCAATTTGGCCCCTGCTCTTGACCCTGAAGGATGCGCACCTTCACACCACTCCTTAGGAGAGATCAAAGAAGGATCACCTGATGTAGCATGTAGATTAAGTAGGCCTTAGCAATAGGGTTCTGTGTATGGTGAACTGTGTACATGCAAAATGTTGCCTACCAGACACATACTGCGTTACAAGGAAAACAAGGCCCTTGTCTTCCATAATTAAGAAAGGGAAGTAGCAAGTGGTAAGTGTAGTTAGTTCGTCTAATAAGTAGAAATCCACTGATGACGATTGTGGACTTCACTTGAAGCCACTTAACAAACCTGCCGATATCAAATCACAATGTTAGGCATGTAAACATTAGGGCTCATTCATCCTAGCCCTTTTAAGGGGATCTGGGTGGCCTATTGGACATAAATTAGACTTGCCATCACGTGACATACCCTACCATTACTTTGGGTACACGTTCAAGTCCATGGCTCCCTCTTTTGGATCTTCCATGGCTCTGAGGACACCAAGTTTATCTCTACCCCTATCTTTGCTTGAAATGAGGCCAGGGTCTGTCTTTCAGAAAGAAGCTTGATAACTCTGATCTCCAGTAGGCCGCATGAGTGATCAATGAAGAAAGGTTGGTACCCACCGTTACCCTGTGAGACTAGACCTGTATTAAATTCGAATATTTCCATTCATGGAAAGGGTTACTGCCCACAGAGAAGCCATCTCTGGACTCGCGGTTGCTCCCGAGAGCTTGCCTTCAGTCGTAGGATTACCAACCAGTCTATGCGAGCACTTTCTTTAGTGCCGCCGGTACCTTTGTCCACCTACGGCAATACTCCTGCCCGACTTCCAGGAATCTAATGTCCTGTTGTAAATATGCCCCCGTCTCTGACTGCATCTGGAATGGTAGTTCAAAGATAAACAATCTCTAAGGAACACATTAAAGCTCTGGGAGCCCCCTGATAGACGTAACTACCCAAATATCAAATACCGGTGTAGCAGAGTAGAATGACCGGGCAAGTAGAACTTCCGACGGGAGGATACACTCACCCGATCATTTGACTGTGTTACACTGCCCGAGTAGAATGTCCGGGGAAATACATTCTATGATATTTCGATCTCAATGGTAAGGCTCTTCGAGACAATATCATATCTCCGTTGCGGTTAGCACTCTAACGTTAACTTAGGAAACTGTTGTTTTCAAATCCTTTTGTGCTATTTCACCAGCAACAAGTGACAGTGAGCCCTCGACGTATGAACGGTGTATTTAGTGTGCATTACATTTCATACACGGATCTCATGGGGTGTGGGGATACACGTGGGGCACAGCCAGCGTTGGGGGGACACGTGCCCCTGGCCCCCTAAGCGTACCTTTTCGTACATACTGGGCCATTCAAACCTCTATGTCAACATCAACAACAAAACAATACCATCAAACTAAATGGAGTGACTGTATCTTCAATTTAATAACCTGGGGTAGGGGATATTTTCTCTAGCCCTTAAACCCAGACTGCTGTCATAAGCGCCATGGACGATTTTGAAAACTTAACTCCTATATATTTCCCCACAGCTTTTTATGCAAAAAAGTTAGCAGATTTAAATTTTAAAAGCCTCTCATAATAAGGTAAGTCCTATTGCATTTAGTTAGGCACAGTTACTTAAACTGAAAAGACAATTTAAAGTTGGATAAAGATTCATTTTAACAACTAGTAACCCCAAACTGTCATGGCGACCTCACTCTTATCATCGCGTGTTAACATTCCATTCGTTTTACTTCTATGTCTAAACGTCGCGGTGGGAGTTCATATATTCTTTTCTTAACGTTTATTTTACTTTCTTCGATAATACTCGCCCGCCGTCAAGGCGATCAATTGTTAGGGAATATTATCCGGTCGGTCACTTCACTCGCAAGTGGTTTCTCCGGTCGGATGTTTCACTACCATGTAGATGCAAGTGGATCGTCTGAGGCGGACATTCTGCTCGCGCGGCGGTTTCACTCTGCTACACCGGCCAGGCCAGGATGCAATCACTTTACCAACCTGCCTACATTATGGAAGCTGTTCAAAAGAATTCCTCGGGGCATATAGAATTCAATACATTTCGAAGTCTTTCCACCCTGTCCTTGTAATTTCAGACTAAGCCATTTTAAAAGGGGGTGTACAGACTTACCTTCTCCAAGAAAAGCAGCTTAACACGATCAAAGATTTTCCTTCGGCGCATCTGCTTTACGCCTTGTAATTGTGTGTGAGAACAACGGCTGGGTCAAACCCGACACTTGCCAGCACTCTGGGGATTGCAAAAGTCAAATGGTTTCCCCTCATGTCATTGTGTCTCATAAAGAAATGGCATTAGTCTTTGTCAGTTAAAGCCTTACAAACTGATCTGTTCATAACCCTTCACGTGTTTTTGAATGTCACGGTCATACCAGATTGGAAACCAGTGCCGTACCACAGGTTCGTCACTGAGACCTTAATTCCTCAAACTTCTGTCAGGCGACAGCTTAACCCTGGAGAACAGGAAGAAATCAGGCGGGAAAAGAAGGTTCAGTCCGACGGGGTCGTGCATGGTCTAATGAAGAGAGCTACAAACTGGTTTATGTCCCCCATTGTTCACATGTGACACTCAAGGATGATGTAGCTATGGGTATATCCCGATGAATCTACACTTTCTTCAGGTCCTTAGATGCCACAAAGTTTCCCTTCAGAAAGAAAGGAAGGACGAGCAAAGAGGTTAACACACTTAATTATTGCGGTTTCATGTAGATGGATTTGTTCAGTGGCTTCAAGTCTCATACATCATCAGTGATTAAGCCGGACCGCCTAGTGGGGACATTTTTGTGCTACTTTACTTACCCCCTGGTGAAGCCCTTTAATCCTATAAGATGGGGAGGCCAAGTCCCTCTTTTCCAAGAACGTGTGCTCTGTATTTATCTGTTGTGTTTCGTACAATATGTACAGAAAAGTTCAGCACACACTGAGCGCATCTATTCATTCGAATGGCTACATCTGGTCATCTTTCTTCTCTTTCCCTCACAGAGTGATGTGTATGTGCACATTCGCCAGGCTCAAGTAAATGAACCAAATCCCCTTCTGAAGGGTAGGACTGGATCATCCCTAAGGTTTCCACGCCAATTTGTCAATGTGAAATCATGGAGCTAAGATCTCTTTTGTTCTGGGGATTGAAATCGAGAATCATAATTAATTTCATACCTAGGAACACTCATATATAAGAACTTTGTGGCAGATGAACTGCGGCAGGGTAACCCTGCCCAAGGGTTTCTTTTCTCTTGGTTTACTCACTTACCGCCTTGTAAAACTCTTTAACCCCTTTAAGATTGGGAGGCCAAGTCCCTGTTTCCCAAGTACGTGTGCTCTGCATTTATCTCATGTGCAACGTACTATTTGTACAGAATAGTTCAGCACACACTGAGCCCATAGCACCATCCTCTATTCATTCAAATGGCTACATCTGGTCGTCTTTCTTCTCTTTTCATCAGAGTGGTGTGAATGTATACATCCGTCACTCCCAAGTAAATGAACCAAATCCCCTTCTGAAGGGTAGGGTGGGATCATTCCTAAGGTTTCCACACACATTCGTCATTGTGTAATAATGGAGCTAAGACCTCTTTGTTCAGAGGATTGAAATCAAGAATCATAATTAATTTCATACCTAGGAACACTCATATATTAGAACGTTGTGGAAGATGTGCTCCAGTCAAGGTAACCCTGCTCAAGGGTGCGTTTTCCCTTGGATTACTCACCTGACTCTTATTCGGTCAGTGATGATACTCCCTAAGGTTCATAGTCTATATCATTGAGGGTAAATACTGTGAAAATTATCCAAAAGTGTACTATGGGGCGCATTAGATACCTCTGGTCATAATACACATATAGGACCTTCACTAGGATGATACAATTGGTTGAATTCTCAGCTGTGTACATGTGTCCAATATCCAAGCAGTACTAATAAATATTTTTATGTTTACTTTTGAAGCCCCCAAGCACCTTCATTTGGAGTAATATACTTTTTGACATTGTGCGGTAAGTGAATGCACGACAAGACAGGGCATTCGTTGTGACAGGGTTACCCAGACTGTAATCAATAAATGAGCACACCTTGAAATTAGTTTGCCATTCACAATTAACTCATGAAATTATTCCTTCATGAATTAGTTGTTCTAGATTAAACACAGTTTTGTAGTAAAAACGTGGTCATACCTGTATGGCGAGACATTTAAAGCGACTTTCAGAGCGACTTAAACAAAAAATGGCGGCGACCTCGAAATTTCAACATGGCCGCCATTTATACTTGTTGGCTTATCATTATTATTAACTGGCATTTAAAAGATGGGGTTATCCAATACAGTTGAGCTTATTGCTCCTAAAATAAGAAAATTATGGCCATTTTTCTTTATAAAAATGGCAGCCATTTTGAAATTCACAATGGCCGCCTTTGCAAAAAAAAAAAAACAGGAATCCTACATTTTTTGCTTTAGCATACCGGAAAAATTAGGAAAATGCAAAAACAAATGAAAATTGGCAAGCCTTTCTTGCCAAATTACACCAAAACCCTGACTTAAATTTCATAATCTTTATCAGTTGTGTTATGTAAAGCAGAATTATCTTCAATCACACAGTTAAACCGAAAGAAGAGTTCCCACGTATTAATTTCTGTGCAAATACTACTGCGTGTTTTGCCGAAGTCGGCTCAACCTCTGTAAACTGCTCTGTTGAAAATGCACGACCAAGTATTACTCTCACATGGGTTGCAAGAACTGTGGAAGGTGACACAAATATTAATACCGATGTGTCAATTAAATCGGAGGGACTAGGATATACATCACGGGCAACCACTTCAGACATATTTCATGACTCATCTCTGATGGTACTCCTGGTTTGCAAAGCCTCTGGTATTCGTGGAATATTGCAAAGCAATGAATCCGTACTCTTGGCACAAAATAATAACATCAATTTACTGTCTACGGAAAAGAGATCGAGGTACATTGAACGATACACAAAAATGAATTTGGATTGCACAGTTGGTGATATTGGATTTATTATCTGGAAGAAAGTGCGTTATGATCAGAAATATAATAGAACAGAGCATGAAACGCTGCTATATTCGATATTTCTCGAAGAACAGTGGACTGAAGTGTTTGTAAATGGTTTACAGTTGGGAGCTAATGCCTCCTTGGTAGTTCCAGTAGTGGACGTCATTCACGAAGGACAGTACTACTGCATTTATGGAAATGGTTTAACTGATGGATCGATAGTCTACGATCTCACCGTTAAAGGTATGTTTGGTTGTCATGTGGTGGGACGACACTCAGATAATCATACCACAGTTGTGGACTATTTTCTGAAAAAAAAATTATATTGATAATTAAACCAATACCATTTAAAACTCTCTTCTAAACAGTTTTTGTCCAAGTGACCTTCAGTAAGGTAACAATAATATGACATATTTTTATTTTGAATATTTGTTTAAGTTGCGTCTCACAAAACTACTGTTTTGTAACAGTATAAGTTTGCATTTTTAAATAAATCAAAATACTAAAATTTGATTTAAGGAGTTTGCTTATGATAAAAGCAGATGCAATTTTTTTTATCTAACCTGAAAACGCTAAGTTAGCCCTCAACACTAGAGCGTGTTTTATACTGTTAAGGCTTATTTTGGAAGTTGTTTCAACGCTTTTTCATGAATAAGCTGTAGAAGAATGATAACTTGCAAACTTATGGACGGTAGGGGAAATGTGTTTGTCACAACCAATACATAGCCAAAAATTCCATTACTATGATATACAGAGCATCCAACTTTTAATAAAATAAAGTACTGCACTGAGTTTCTGATATGTT
>WURT03480169.1:0-22020 GCA_009936505.3 Holothuria glaberrima | reverse complement strand
TAGTTAGTTAGTTAGTTAGTTAGTTAGTTAGTTAGTTAGTTAGTTAGTTAGTTAGTTAGTTAGTTAGTTAGTTAGTGAGGTTTTACGGCCCAGTTTCTAACCAATTGGTTTAAGTAGAGCCGGCCACGTGGGGCTTAGTGGGATGTACTCAGTAAGCTTTAACATTAGAGTAGGGACCTTGAGCAAACATTGTTGGGAGAATTTTAACCTTTTAGACGAAAAACTGAACCCTATGGACAGATGCACTGACAAATACCTTGACTGTACTATATCTGCCACTTTAATTATTGTTCCTCTTGTAAGATGACCGATTGTCGTACACTTGAGTCTCTAGTCAAGGGGTAATAGGAGATCGCCATGCTAACCATATCACCTTACCACACATGTCACTTTAAATGTCAAGACCTTTTAATGAATTTAGAAACTGGAGGGAACAGCATTCCGTATTACTAGAGCCTGAAAAGAGGTTGTAGATGCAATTCTGTTGCCAGGAGTGGCCAAGGGATTTGCACCTCAGAGAGATAACTTCCGTGACCGGAAGGAAGGTTGTGAGAAGGGGTAAAAGCTTCCACAACAATAGCTCCGAACAGGGTTCGAGTATGCTGCCTACAATATTTGAATATTCAAGATCTATTCCCTCTTTGACGCAATTTCTTTGCATTCGCAAATTAGAAGACTTTTAGGCTCCAGGCACAGACTGACGTTTTTTGAAATCTTTAAAACTTGCATTTACCTACACTGCATCAACATGGTGATTCGCAGTCGCAGTAGCCAAAGTCGCTCCAGAGAAATGTTGCAGAAGGTGGAATCATACCAATGATATGAAAATGGCACTACCTCCTTCCTATAAAACTGTCAGCAAAGACGAAAACAGCCCCTTTTGACCCAAAAATAGCCCCGTAAACTTTTTTGAAGACAATTTGCTCCAAGACATTTGGAAAGAGTACCACTCTGCCCCAAATCCAAACAGAAAAATATCTGAACATTGTCTCTAAGATATGAGCTATGGGATGCCGAGTGGGGGGCTGTCCGCCCCGGGCCGTCCTTTTTGTAGACTGCAAGTTTGGTCTTCCTCAATGCGAAAAAAGACACTTCTGTCACAGATTTTTTCCTATAACAGGGCGCTAATCTCAAGTACCGTACTTCCTCTTACCAGTTTACTGGGAGATTGGTAGAACTAGACCAAAACAGTCAATTCCTGGAAAGGGAACAGATATCATGGTACAAGAAGAGAATTGGAAACATTTACATGTGAAATACATTGGTGCAAAGTCTGTGTGATGTTAACAATGTATTTCTTCTTTTTTCCTTTTTTCTGTATTTCCTGATTTTTCTTTTTATTTCTCACCACCAGCGCAAAAGAATATTTCCAAAGATGATATTGACAGTCCCGAGAGTTCTGGGGTTCATTCGATGGAACCAGATGAGTCAATGAATGAAAGAATTCTCTCTCTGGACTCGGACAGCCAGACCAAACACGTGCCTTCCAAATCATCGAGTTAGTGAATGAATTTTGTAAATGGAACGTCCGTTATGTTAGGGTTTACCTTTTTGGCTTAATTAGTTATAAGAATTATTATTTCAAAAGGAAAGGGTAGCGATATAAGCACTTGTAAACACAATCTCAAGAAGGGTAGCTCCGAGGGATCTCATACTTAGCATGTGGGTTGGCCACATTGAGTTGATGATCCCTATTGTTTTGGGTGGAGGTCAAAGGTCATGTGGGGTCACCACAGGTCAAAACGTCAAAACCTTGTAAACACGATATCTCAAGGAGGGTAACTCTGAGGAATATCATACTTAGCATGTTGATTGCCCATATTGAGTAGATGATCCCTATTATTTTTGGTGGCAGTCAAGGTCATTTGGGGTCACCAGAGGTCAAACTTTCAAACCTTGTAAACACGATATCCCAAGAAGGGTAAATGCGAGGAATGTCATACTTAGCATGTGGATTGCCCATATTGAGTAGATGATCCCTATTGTTTTTGGTGTAGGTCAAAGGTCATTTGGGGTCACCAGTGGTCAAAGGGTCAAAACCTTGTAAACTCTGTCTTAAGAAGGGTAATTTGAGGGATCTCTTACGTAGCATATGGATTGCCCATATTAAGTAGATGATCTCTGTAGTTTTTGGTGGAAGTCAAAGGTCATTTGGGGTATCCAACGGTCAAACGGTCAAGCCTTGTAAGCACGATATCTCCAGAGGAATAAATGTGAGGGATGTCATACGTAGCATGTGGATTTCCTTCATTGATTAGATGCTCCTTACTGTTTTTGGTGTAGGTCAAAGGTCATTTGGGGTCACCAAAGCTCAAACGGTCAAAACCTTGTAAACTCTATCTTTAGAAATGAAAGTTTAAGGGATCTCATACTTAGCATGTGAACTGCCCATATTGAGTAGATGGCCCCTATTATTTTTGGTGGAGATCAAAGAAGGGGTATTGAAGGGGTAAGAAAACTTGCCGAGGGGTGTACTAAAATGAATCAAGGCAATGGTCTGTTTTTATTTTTAAGGGGGAACAATTTTTTTAGGGGCAACTACCCCCTTGGCTACGGGCTTGAACTCGTTACGATGCTTCTTCATAGCAAATAAAAGCGTAACCGTATTTTTGTTACTCCTTTTTACGTAGCTACTTCGTCCCAGAGTTACCACCGACATCTGAAAACGGCAATTGTAATGGACAATGGCTCTCAGTTTTTGAAAGTTGGCCTTATCGACGAAAAAAAACCAAGCATTGAGTTGCCTAACGTGATATCACGTGATAAAATGGAGTCTTTCAAGCATCGCTTCATTGGTCTGGAGGCAGTGAAAAACTGCACCACTTCACCTTTTGAATATCCTATCACAGGTTCGTTTTCGATTGTAAATTTTTGTTAAATATGTTTCCGGTATAATCCTCTGAAATAATTTTTAAATCATTGTGGCAAGGTCTGCGTATATTTACTAACAGGGGCGCCGCCACAGGAGGGCAGGGGGAAGCCACCCCTCCCTCCCCCTATAATTTGGAAAAAAAGGAAAGAGAAGGAAAAGAAGAGGGGAAAAGAAGAAAAGGAGGAGGCGAAAGAGAAAGAAGAAGAGAAGAGGAGAGGTGGGATGGGATGGGGTAGGCCTATATCTGATCCATACAATTAATCCAGAGATTCCAGGAGGCGATATTCCGGTGTGTGCAGCCATTAGATACCCTTTTATAATGCACAAATGAAGCAAGGAAAATTTTCGTAATAGTTCAAGAATGTTTCTGTGGACTCCACGCACGTATTTTTTGGGTAAAAACTTTCCCCGAATAAAAGTTCGAATAGAAAGTTGCAAAGCATCCAAAAAGGGGGGGGCTTAGGAGGTTTGTTGACGACATACCCTTCTCTTAGTCAACAAAGGCTTCTGTCCTCTTCACCCAACCAAAAATTAGAATTCACTACATAACGAACATTTTCCAGGATATGAACAGTTCCAAAACTATCACAAAAATAGCACCATTTTGTATCTAGACAACCTGAAATTACCAAAAATTTCTCAAACTTAGACCCCTCCCCCAGCACGGCCTTCTTTCACCCGACAAAAATTAGAATTCAGCACATTATGAAGTGTTGCTTGCAACAACTCTACAAAATCCAAGCTTTGTGTAAAGTCGTACGTTTCTACTTATGTACATGACCTAGCTGTTTGTGTTCCATTCTCAACAGGTGGGCATGTGAAAAACTGGGACGATGTTGAATCAATATGGAGGCACATCTTTGACGCAAAACTTGGTCTTACACCACAGGAGCATCCCTTATTAATGACGGAAATTGCAACAGTACCTAAACAGCAAAGAGAGAGGACCATGGAGGTAAGATAGGTAATGGACGGTTGTAAATTGTTAAATGTATTTCATCTACGATAACAGGCGCGGATTAAGATGAGGACTCCCGGCTCCAGCTCCCCCTCTTTTCACCACTTTTTGATTCCTTGACGAAGGCAGGCAAGGAATCTATGCGATAGTGATGTCGTGTGTATGTGTGTCTGTATGTATGTATATGTGTGCGACGCCTGCTTGTAAACACAATATCTCAAGAAGGGTAACTCTGAGGGATCTCACACTTGGCATGTAGATTGCCCTTATTGAGTAGATGATCTCTATTGTTTTTTGATGGAGGTCAAAGGTCATTTGGGGTCACCAGAGGTCAAATGGTAAATAACTTGGAAATTGCTTGTAAACACGATATCTCTAGAAGGATAAATGTGAGGGAACTCATATTTAGCATGTTGATTGCCCATTTTGAGTAGAAGATCCCTATTATTTTTCCAGAGGTCAAAGGCCATTTGGGGTAACCAGAGGTAAAAAAAACCATAATCTTGTGAACACTATATCTCAAGAAGGACAAATGTGAAGGATCTCATACGTAGCAAGTAGATTGCCCATATTGAGTAGATGATCCCTTCCATTTTTTGTTGAGGTCAAACGTCATTTGGGGTCACCAGAGGTAAAATGGTCAAAATCTTTTAAACATCTTTTAAACAAGCCATGGAAATTTTCTGGGGACTCAAAATTGTCTGTTCGGTATGGCTGTTCGCAGTGGTGGTAAGGGGTTTTAAATTTATGATCTAAATTGGATTTCTGGTTAATTCTCGGGCAGTCGTTCCATTCAGGAAGTAGTCTGCTTCGATGCTCGGTGCAGCGTGAGTAGTAGTACAGGGCAAGGGCCTCCACCCTTTCCAGCACTTGGGAAAAGGGCCACAGACTCAGCAAACGCACAGTCTTGTACGTCGGCTGGAGACTTAAAACGACGGTCCGGCATGGAAGTACAGGTTCACTAACGACTTGGAATATGCCTACCGCTACTTTTTTACCATCCGAGCACGAAGCGAAAAGAGAGGAGAATTCTCGCTGGTGTTCATACACGATCTACTTGCTCTTAGGTTCTCGATAATTCCAAGTGGCTTGCTTACCCCGAATTAACTAAACTAGTCATGCAGTTCAGTTGATAACGTCCATATTTATCAGAACGTGAAATAAGTTCAAATTCATTAACATTCTTACCACGATCACCTCACTTTTACAAAAGTCCCTTCGCCTGGAATGCCGAAGGGCGAAATCAAACGTAGGAAGCAGCTACGTCCCCCGATGGGACATTAAGACCGCATCTCAACCATCAGACCCTTTCAAACCAGCCTGCCATACGGCCAGGTTTCAGACTGGCTTAATGGAACATATAACACGTGGCAAACATCCTGAAGAAAGTGAACAGCCAATGATGTTACATATTTGTTTTCATTGTGAACATTTAACGCAAATTTTATCTAGTTACAAAATTGAAACAAATTCCAATTTTTTTTGTAAGGTTCAGTCTAATTCAGTTCAGTTCAAGATGATTTGGTAATACCTATTTTTTTCTTCTGTCCTTGCGTAAGTACTTATCCGAATAGTACGAATTTGTCCCCCTTCCTCGAAAAAGTTCTTAAACCTCGTTAAGATGGACATCCCTTGTGTCCCATAATACAGTTTCTTTTCTCTGCTTCTGTCGAATGTTAATGGAATCGATAATTGCTGAGTTTCAAAATGTATTGACATTCGCAATCCATTTGTACATGAAAGAAACTTTGGACATAATCTTCTAATCGTTTGCCATATTTTTTTACCCTTTGCAGATTTTCTTCGAAACGTTCAACATACCTTCTTTATACTTTGCCAATCAAGCTTCCCTTTCTTTACGTGCAACGGGAACTTCTACCGGGTTGGCCTTAAGTAGTGGTAGCGGTGTAACCGAGGTTGTACCTGTGTACAACGGTGTTACTCTTTCGCGAGCTGTCACCAAGGTACGTCATCTGATTCATCTCCCGTACTAGAGTCAGGCCCATAGCCACACAAGGTACTGAAGGGGGCGAAATAGCTTTCAGGGGGGCGAAAAATTTTTCAGGGGGCCAAATGTGTAAAAATGTATTAAGTAAATGGCAACTTCAAACTTCTCTAGGGGGCGACAAAATTTTGCTCCCCTTGCCCCCTCCCCCACCCCTTGGCTACGGGCCTGACGAGAGTAGAATGGAATGAAATCGCATGTTTTTTAATTAATCAAGTCTGGAAATAACAAACTCGCAACATACATGAAACAATCGTAAAACGAAGATGAAATATTCAAATTCACATTAATACTAAGTAAAGAAGTAACATTAAATACTAGAATGAAACACGCTGCGGTCAACACAAGACCAGGATGAAAGAAACAAAAATTTACAGTTGAAGAATCATTTAACTTGAATAAAAAGTTGTAAATTATAAGAAATATGGCACTCGCCACACAAGATAAATACGATGCCACACAAGATAAGTACGAAGAATGTATAAAACTACTATAGTCAAAGCGACTCTATATTTGTAGAACTGTGGTTTGGGAAAACTCTACGCCAAAGCATATAACTTCAGTCACCGGAGGTTGAGTTAGTCTGCTTCCCATCCCCCTTCCCCGTGCTAATTTTTATTGCAATTTTTTTTTTTCACTGACCAATTTATTTATGCAAAGACTTGCATATATAACATCAAAATTACGTCGAAGTGGATAAAAAAATTTAATTTAATTCTGTTTCAGCTGGATCTTGGAGGCAGAAGTGCCACACAATATCTCGCTCACTTGATTGAGAAAGATACAGGTCACCGGTTAATATCTTCACCAGGAGCCATGGAGGTCTTGAGGGAACTCAAGGAAGATCAAACATTCGTAAATAAAGGTATGAGTCCTAATGATCATCAAAGATATCAGTTTTGTAGTGAGAAAGCACGGTATCTGTAGCCTGGTTGACTAACGCGGAGGGTCGCTTTTCCATTTTGAAGTGAACTCGAAATAGAATTTGTAACATTTGAATAAGTTATGAATGTGTAAACGCTGTCCTGAAAATCGTGTGTTTCTTAAGGGAGGTTACATGAAGTGCTTTTTGAAGAATCAACGCTGCCTGTAGATGCTAACTGGTTAATCATAATGCAATTTTTGACACGTGTCTATATTCAATAGGTAGGTATACTGAATGAAACTCTCACTACTGTGGGGAGGGTGCTCTGGCTTCATTGATCCCCACGTCTTCCTACAGACCTGGAAACACCCTTGTAGCCAGTAGATCAGGTCAGGATCGGACAAACTTTACGTTGAAAGGGTAATTTCCTGGATCCATCATTAGAGTCTCTTAACATGATCAGCAGGCGCGGTTCTAGACCGAGATTTTTTTTGGGGGGTGGGGGGCTTGAAACGGAAAAATAAAATTTTCTCTCAAGGGGGGCATGCAGTATGTTGTGTGATAGCTGGCCGGCCTGGGGAGGGGTTTTAGAGGAGGGAGTGTCCCCCTCCCCTTTGAAAATTTTTGAAAAATACGGTGTCCTTTCATGCAATCTGATGCCACATATGCTACCTTTTGAAATAAATTTGTGTTACAAACGTGCGTATTTTTAGGAACTTAAAAAATTGGCATCGGTGAGGGAGCCATAGGGAGACAATCCCTCCCCCTTGAAAATTTTTCAAAAATTAGTGTCTTTACATGCAATCTGGTGCCACATATGCTACCTTTTGAAGTAAAATATGTGTTAAAAAGTTACGTATTTCTAGGATCTAAAAAAGAAATTGGCATCCGTGAGGGGGCATGGCCCAATTCCCCCCTGCTTACGCCACTGTACGGGCATATATTTTTTAATTCGGAAGAATGTAGCTAGCGTTACTGAGAGATACGAGCAACCAGACCTGTTCACATTGATGGGAGTAACGATCCGGCCTGTAGATTTGACTCAGTAAAAAGGACTGCCAGTATAACTTGACAAGATCGGCGACGAAATGACTCGTTTTTAACTTCCAGCAGATGATTAATCCATTAACTTGATTTACATGTTTGTACATACTATCATAGATGTTACTTATCTGACCCAAATTTCCATGTTATGAAATCATAAACCTATGTGATTTTGAGACTCAGACGACAGTTTCCCTTGACAAACTCATCCATGTAGGGACTGGCATCGAACGTAAGAATGGAGCTGGGTAAGCTAGTAGGCGCCTGCACTGTGCCTACGTACTGTAATACAATTCTAAGGCGAAGAGTCAAAACAACGGTGTACCGTGTACGAACGTGGACGTGGGATAAAAGAAACGTGAGCACATATATGCCTATCTGCATGACACATTTGAGAAACTAAATCCACTGGACCAAGATGAGCACAAACGTATTGGGCAATTTTGTTTTTCTCAATACACGCAAGTATAGCATGAAGATAATACACAACCTCGGAAAATTTTTTGGGGGAGCTTGAGCGAATTTTTTGGGGGGCGCTTGAGTCCCCAAAGCCCCCCCCCCCGTAAAACCGCGCCTGATGATCAGGCCCATTACAAAGAGGGGGCAGGGGAACTTTTTCCATCTATAAAAGTTTTGAGACAAAAGCGCCTTTGCCCAAATACATCATAGCATATCTTGCCCTCATATATATATCTTATCCTATATATTTCTCCCAGGGAAGCTATCTCGCCCCTTCAGAATCTTGCCTGGCTACGGTCCTGGCCAAAATCTTATATTAAAGTTTAAGTTTGCATAGGCAGCGCATGGCTGATACCGACTACAGACAGACAGAGAGGTGCCGTGCACACATGTTCTTGGCAGATCGTCATTTTCTAAAAAAAATAAGTTATTCGATACTTCCATCCTTCAAATGTAAGATACCTGCCATGTGTATATGTCTCCGATAATTTATAAGATATCATATTAAATCTCAACATTTTTTATTTGAAAACAAAGGCCCTGCCATCACAAAAACACCTTCCGATGATGAATATGAGGATATTCCATGGCATTGTTGGTTACCAGATGGTTCTACAGTAGAAGTTAACAGAGAGCATGTACAGACGTGTGCGGAACCTTTATTCCAGCCGGCACTGGCCGGCATCCTTCACCAGCCTGGGATGCCAAATCTGGTAGCGGATTGCTTAGATAGGTGAATAAATGCCCCTTTCATTGCTTTTCACAGTTTAATAGTAGCACCTCTGCACGATTAGTAATCCGTGCCACATTTTCCTGAGATGGTTGTAGACGTTCTTAAGTGAGTCTTTTCTCTTTAAATTTGTGGGTATGCAAACGACTTTAAACAAGTCTTACATTTTCCATTGGCGCTTATGAGATCTTTAAGTACTTTTGGTACTACAAGTGCGTTTTATCGCAGGGTTACTATAACTTTGGGGTTCTTCGACAAAACAGTGCTTTTAGACTGGGGTGGAATGGACAGTGAATCAACTCAAATGGAATGTGTCTAATGATGTAGTCATTGTGGGTAAATGTGGTACATTGTGAAATTACTGGGTCTAAGCTCATTTTGAAATTAAAGCTTTTGATGAGCAATAGTCGGGATGTACAGAACAGGTCACGATTCTTTTGAAAGAAATCTATGATCGTTATGGCAACCAACAAATACCAGACGTAGAAAAACCGAGTTGCAAAATAATAGAAAGAATATGAATACCTTCTTTTGCAGATGCGATCAAGACGTGCTTTCTGAATTCCCTTCGTCACTTCTTCTTTGCGGTGGCAATACATACCTAGGTGGATTCACCGAACGGCTTCAGTCGGAGTTGAATACGCTTGGGCTAGGTTACATAACCGTAGAGGCACCGAAAGGCAGGGACTTACTTCCCTGGATTGGTGGCGCTCTCCTGGCTTCCCAACTAGACAGTGAAGATCAATGGATTTCGTTAGATGAGTATCTGGAACACGGGGCTTGCTATGTTCATAAACGATGCACCTAGAAACATTCACAAGGACACTAAACAAAACAACAATATGCATAACAATTTTATACAAGGTTTATTGAAATACAAGGGATGGTAAAGACCGTTTAGATAAGTACAGGGTCTACATCCATGATAAGTGACGTTCTTTGAATTTTCTCCGACTGTTTATGTCGTCGCTGAGGTGAAGCGCAAAAGACGAGGCAGGCCTGCTCTCTTCTGAGTCAACCTTTCTAAGTATCTTCCGAGAGACCACATCATCATGTCAAGGAACAAAATACTTTGTGGTTTGTGAAGAGACCATACCAAAGTCTGCCATCATGAACCTCCAGCATTGTTAAGCAATAAATATAGCGGTATAAATGTTTATCTTTACACAGTTGTATTATTTCGTAAGCTTAGCGTCAAGATATTCAGTGCCTTGCCAACCTAGAGTGTGGGACAGGGGTCTCTATTCATTTATTCCACCCCCCCCCCCCTTATAACAATTAACAACTCACACAGTAAGCATATCTAGATGTGTCACATTTACGAAGGATTTCTGATTGTCTCTAGACTAAGTCGAGACGTTAATAAAGTTTTCACTTCTCACGTTTTTTTTTAAATAAGGGCGCTTGTCAACTAGACTGTACGTACTCAATTATTTCGTTCATTACAAACGTATTACAGAACAGAAATTCGAAGATAATAGAGGGCGTCTTCACATTAAGTCCCGATGAACGTGGCACTGTGTACAACTAATACTACGGTCTTGAGCAAGACTACGTTGTATCAAGACACATTGGAAAGACGGAGCAGACACATCACGAATCAAGTAGGTCTACAAAGGGTTAGTTTTCATTTTGGTTTATACAAAATTGTAACAATAAGCGTCTTATCCTAAAATAGTAAAATTATGTAAGGATCCGTTTAAATATTAAACTTAAATGCAAACAAAAGGAATAACTCAGAGAGGTAAAGTAAGAGACGACAAGAAAGAGTAAAGAAGAGACAAGCCAGAATTGCTCTACGAGTTACAACTTACAGTGAAAACCAAATTATCAAAACTCAGAAAAGTAACAAAAAAAAAAGGCTAAAACTTCCGTCAATTAACTAGAAAAGATTTAAAAAATGATAGCCTTTAAATTTTCTCTAAGAATATTTTTTTTTTTTTTTTGGTACACTTAGTTCCCTAATACAAATAGTTCCATAATTTCGCAACACATTTATCAAACCTTCGGTTATCATAAGTGTATGTTTTTTGTTGTCACGTAAATTAGGACTATACGCAAGGGGACTCGTGCAAAAATAAATGGGGGCGTGAGAAGTGGTAGTGACTGGGTGAAGGTATAAGGGGCGTCGTGCGCAAAAGTATTTTTAGAGAGCGAAGGTGAAAGCAGCGTAAGCTATGGCAAAGTGCTATATTTTTCGAAAACGGTTGACTTCTCATATTAACTTGGCATGTGAAGGGTTTTAAAACACATTTTCAGACAAAATTATACTTTATCCTTGACAAAATTGGGGGCTGGGCCCCCGGACCGAAGGGGAACGACGCCTCTGCCATATGTCCTTATATTTACAAGGGTGCTTTTCTATGATAAGTTACGTAAGTTTGTGATGACTCCACGAGACAGCAATTTCTGGTCTTCTAGTTTCACTTACAAAACTTTCTGTCGTGCTCTGAAAATGTGTTGAGCAATTGAACACCTTTTTTGCCCTCACTTTGTAAACACTGTTATACTGCACACATTTTAGCATTTAAACACCTTACGTTTAGCAATTAAACACTTTTCAACAATGACCGTACAGGAGTTTTGGCACACATGTTTTAGCAATTCAACATGTTTACCAAGTGGAAACACTTTGTTTAGAGTATGAGAGTTTGCCACATGAAAGACGTTAAAATATCCTTCATGTTTGTTATTTTGTTACAAAATGCCCAATCTCTCTTCCAACTTGAACGTTTGTGAGAAACTCTGAAAGCTGGTATAAATACATACCTAATATCACGTTTCCGTAACTTGACATATAGTAAAGTACCCAACTCTCGTTACCACAACGCCCTCGATTTTTCTCATGATCGAGATTTTAATGAAAACTTAGTGTCTTGTGAACGAGGCATGAGAAAAAGCATAGGCGTACGAGGCGGAGTTAGGGGCACTGTATGCCCCAAAATTGGGCAATATCAAATTAGGGTAGATTCAGTAAAAATATTCCGACAAAATCAAGCATAAAGGCTCAGAGATTCGGGCTTAAAATTGTGCCCCTCCCTCAAATCGCCTATGAAAAAATACAGTATTCTTTGCCTTTATTCTGTATTGATGATCTGTTTTATGCATAGTGTAAGGATAGACTTAAACCGTATTAATTTTTATATGCACTCATCTTGCCGACTTTTTCATTTCTGCACCACACTGCAATACAAATAAACATACAGTGCTTTAACCGTCCTATTAGTTTTTGTATATGCCTAATTTCAAAAGTGATCTTGTTTAAATGTACAAAACTCAGAACTCAAGATACACTTAAATTACTTTTTTAAGGTTTTGAGATAAAGTATACCTAAGAAGTGTGTTGCTATGTAAAAACGTGTAAATAGTGTGATTAATGGAGAGTGCGGTGACCATTACGAATGGGTTCTTGATATTGGGAGAATAAAGTCAAATTTAAAGGTATTTGTCTAAAAGTTTGATTATTTTTATCTTTCGTCTCTCTTCGAAGTCTCTGGGCCGGGGATGAAGCAGCGGCGCAGCAAGACCCTCGGGGTCCATGGACAAGAGACAGCGTGGGGCCCCCAAACCAACGTTATCATAAATCCATTTTCCTAAGAGCCCTCCAATCTCCATGGGGAGGTACGGGGTAAGAGTGCGACCTTGAACGCACCAGGACCGGGTTCAATTCCGTATCCCATTCTTGCCTGGCTCTTCAAAAGTAGTTCCGCAGTTGTTGATAGCTTTGTGGTTCTACTGGGTGGTAAGACGGTAGGCAGAGTTGCCTACGTAGCAGGCTGTACATTATAATCCTTATTCAATCATATCCCTAACTTTGGATGCTAAGGAGCTGCTCAAAGAGTCCGCTCCGCGGGGTAAAGGCACACTTACGATTTTTGAGGATTTTTTTGCGCGTTTGGTTGGGGCCCCCTGGGCCCCTGGACATAGTCCACCCAGTCCACCCGCCTGCTACGCTAGTGGGTTGAAGTATTCTTGGCTCATACTAAGTACATTTTGTTGATTCCTACTCTCTTGTGCCCTCATAGTTTGTACGTCCTCGGACACCTTCAATTTACTGTTTCAGACACCAGATGAGGGTGGGCTATGCACTGATGTTTAGGCAACTGTATAGATTGGGGCCACCCTGAAGAGAAAAACATCTCTCACACATTACCATGAGTCAATCGTTGGAATGACTCGATGAGTCACTTTTTGGTTCCTGAGCAGACTTGCTGTATCGTGTAATTATTTAACAATATTTGGCAAAACTATTTGAATAGGCATGTTCATATTTAATAGATAGTGACTAAATAATGACTGTTGCTAGGAAGTAGCAATGACGTCAAGGAGTACTGCATGATTCTGACGATATGTCTGATTTTACTTTAGAGTGTAAATTCTCATCAAATTCACAAAATGTGTTATAAGTAGCAACTGTAGCTTTTACTTAACTTATTTACGTGATACGTGAAATGGCTTCAAAGTTGATGTAATTTTAAAATATTATGAACATCGTCCTAAAACTCTGATTTTTCATACCAAATTCTCCCCAGTGCTACCTAACTTAGTGGACTCTTGAGTGTTTAAAAAGGCGTTATTAGAACCCATATATGCTCTTTTTCGAGCAAAGGTTTTGTTACAAATCACACTAATATTTCGGAAAAGTGAGTACCCCACCCCTCATTTGAAAGTGTATAGTCCCTTGGGCTTGTGTCTATTCGTTTGATTTGTAACATCGCCCCCCTCCCCCACCACCAAAGCCTTATCAAAGCAAATCAATATCAATCGTTCAGTATGTTCATCATTGCCAAACCTTAACGGGTCTAGGAGGCATTGTGCATCTTGTTAGCATATTTCATTTTCATTTCATTAATTTGTTTTTTTCACATCATACATATATACAAACATATATACAATATTTACATCAGTTTGAATAAATCGTTTAGTTATGATGTGAAGGAAGTTGAACAAAAAACCCTCACGGGCTTGACGAAGTGCTCAACTCCCTAGTGCGATGGCAGAGAAGAGAAAAGAAACAACAAAACTTAATAAGACACTTAACTTACCCCACCCCCCCCCCATAGCATCATATAGGTTGGTTATCTAATTATTTTCGTACAGAATTATAATACACAGATCTGAAACTAAATTAATTATGCTTACGTATCAAAAATGAATAAAAAGGGGCTCTCATTCCACTCAACAGCCAAGTAGAAGCCGATACTTAAACTATGTATCCATCCTTCAGAAAAGATTGAATTCTTTACAGTTGAGCATTGATACTACTTTCAAAATTTGTTTTTATATAGCGCTTTAACGATAAACCTCAAAACGCTTTTCAATTATTACCCCTGCTCAAAGTTAAATCGTCCCAGAGACAATCCCTCAAGTGCGGCAGCAGCTCTAACGGCGCGCCCATTTAAACCCTGGGTGGAGAGAAGCATTCGAGATAAAGCATCTTGCCCAAGGACACAACATAATGAGAGCGTGGTGGCCTATTGGTTAAGGTGTTGGACTTGTGATCCACGGATTGCCGGTTCGATTTCCGCTTAGGTCATTATTTTGTGTCTTTGTTTTGTTCTCAATAGGGCACTTTAAAGGGACCTAAACTTTTCGGCGCTCTTCGCATGCTTTAGAGTTCTAGTCATTTCAGTTTCTGTCATTTTCTTTTCCATAAAGCTAAATGTACATGGCTCTTCCCGCCTCACCAAGTAACCTGTTGGTACAGACGGCAGATTTTTATGTAAATATCAGGAATTCAGGCCCTTAGTCAAGGGGCCCAAGGGGGCGAAATCTCCCTTGAAATTTTTTGGCCCCTTGAAATTTTTGGCCCCCTAGAAATTTTGCAAGTTGCCATTGACTTGATACATTTTTACACGTTTGGTCCCCCTGAAAAAAATTTCGTCCCAAGCCATTTAGCCCCCTTCAGTTCCTTGTCTGGCTACGGGCCAGCAGGAATTTCATTCCATATCGCACAGCCTAATGTTCTCTTGCCTTTGCCATACCATACGGTGGAGGGAAATTTGACGATTTCATTGAGCACCCGGGGTGTAAACCATACAATGTATGTTATCCCCGATAAGGGCCAACAGCCCCGACAGTTGATCTAAATTTGCTTTAAATGGGTAAAGATTCTTTAATGGGTATTCAAAACTTTTCGCACGCGCTATGTAATTCCAGAATTCAACTTTCCCGGGAAACACTAAATCAGCACGCAATTGGACACTTGAATTATATAAGGATTTTATACAAAACATGCCCTGCAATGGAATGGTATATTACAATGGTTCTCTTCCAATCCTCCCCCACCCCCTCCCCGCCCCCTTCCCTCACGATTCATTTTATTTACAGTTACAGTTCAATGATAGCATACCTACCAACTCTACCGATTTGAGAGGTAGAATACCGCTCTTTAGAAATTTGAACCAGCTACCGATTTTTTGCTCTAATCTACCGATTTCTGGCAAACCTGCCATAGAATTTATTGAAAGTATGAATTCAGTTACACTTTGCTGTTTAAGCGTGCGTGTTTTGTGTAATTCACCCGAAAACAGCTTAGAAAATGTTGACAAAAATACGATTCATCAATCGAGCTTGAGCTGGGAGATATGGATCGATCGAAACCTTGTTCTGCAGTATAAAGTTAAGTACGGCAAAAACGCGCATGGCAATATGTGCGTATTTGGTTTCTATATGGTTATTCCTACAAAATAGTTCATAAAATACATAATAATACGTCTCTTTATGCATACAAAATACCGTATAAAGTATGAATCACAATCACATATTTTCACATTAAAAAGCCAAAAAGCTTCACACCGTGGGAGGGGACCCCCTCCCACCCCCACCCTCGCACGCAAGCGCGCTCGGTCGCTTCGCTCCCTCACGAAATCTACCACTTGACCTCTTTCAAATGTTGGCAAGTATGGGATAGACTATTGGTGTAACCATCAGTCGATCGTTCATCGAATCTTTTGATGCTAAAAATAAAGAGAACGTGAAGTGAATCGAATGAAATTTTTCATTATGTCTTCCTCCTGCTGTCATATTTAGCTTGAGTTTGGCAATAAGGAGCACCTTCGAGCTTTTTATAACCAGACTTGAAAGAAGAATTAACAAACCTTATTAGTTGAGGAATACGCGTTGAATGTTTACTAAAGTTTGAATTACATCGCACCTACTCGCTATGCTATGTATGTTAAGAACGTACTGGTTGACTGAAGGTACCCCTACCAAGGAAGTATATATAAACAATCGATGTGGCACAGTGTGCCGCTTGCAGGTTTCAAAATTTCGCTTTCAAGTTCATTCCTTTCCTGGTCGTACAATGTTACTTGTTAGGTTCATTGGATAAGCTCATCTCCGTATCATAGTGTACCTTAAGTCTAAAATTTAAAAAATATATCTTACAAATTAGCTTTAAAATGCATTCAGATGGTTCATCTTTTATCTTAATAGAATCTAAATTCCTTCCTGAGCTGAGATATAAAATTTTGAAGCTTATTCAATCAATTTCAAAACAGTAGATTGAGCAATAATATGAAATGTCATTCTTGTATATACTACTCAAATTAGCGTCAGCTATTTTTTCTGTTTTCTTCGAAGGCCACTCAGTGCACCTTATGTCAAAATATGATCACTGTCTTACTTTTATAGGGTGACTTGGCTGTATATATCTTCTCCGTAAAACATGTTATGCAAAAGAACAGTAAATATTCCAAGGTTATATTAGCATCTTAATTTCAAAAGGAAACCGAAACATGCAATGCGAGTTGTACAAGAAGAACATCTCAAATTATTGCACAACTGACTATTTCAAATTAGGTGAATAAATTCCAACATTTTAGAGCTTAGCAATGACGGAAGCTACGAAAATGTGAGTTGGATGAATGAAATTCATTTTCCAACCTCTAAAATATATATTCTTGTAATTTTAAACTTTAGGCCCACTCTATTAATGCGTCCAGTTATTCTTTCCTTTCAGATGCTGGCTTGGAACACCTACAATTTCCTTTGGTGGAGTACTTCAATACATCTGCTATAATATCCCTAGACTATCACAAAACATCCCCATCACTGCAGCAACATAGTCTACACTCTCCATCACTCCACCCCCCCCCTCATCAAATATAATAAGGGGTGGTGATATTTGCGCGGTGAAGCGCTACTAAAAGTTTTATTCTAGATGTACCAGACGATAAACCGTTTTTGTAATTTCTGATCCCATTCATGTAAGTCCTTTTACAAATTCAAGGAGACAAGATTCAGATTACTACAGAGCTTGAAATGGCTGTGCAAACAATCAATTGGAAGCTCTGTATTTCTATTTAAAAAATCGGCTGATACCATCGGTATATTAGCGTGGGAAGTTTTCCCGGTGTATTCTGCCGCTGTCATCGATTGTTCGTCAGTTTCTAATTAGGGGTGCTGATATTAACACCTTAACATGCCCAAATAAAGAAATTACCTTTTCTGCAGTTTAATGTGCATGCTATGTTTACTTTCACGGCACCACATTTACATATTGAATTCATTGCAGCATTTATTCTTTTGACTCACAGCATTTTATTAGCATGAAGGTTCGGTTTTCAAAAAAAAAGCAAAAACGAAAACAAAAACCATTTCCAATCTTATAATTGCTTTTATATCTTGATAGAATTGTCTGCAAATCTACATCCATGTAAAAAAACTATCGTGACTAGTGCTTATTACGAAAAAATCCGTTTTTAGTAGTTAACATAGGGCTAACATAAATTTTCAATCATTAAACAAAATGAGGTACAAATGTGGAAACACTTGAAGAATGACAATGTCTCAGATCAGCTCCAAAATTTGAGTGGGGTTGACTGAACGGTTTGAAAAAACCTCCTTCGAAATAAAGCTATTGTTTATAGCACCGACACTTGACCTAAGTTGGTTGATATACATTTAAATGCTTTAGACCAAACAAAGGGAGAAAGAATAACAATAGAAACAGAAATTTTGAAGAGATGGTAAAATGGTAAATAAACGTGATCGCTTTCTGAGATCCAAAAGTAGGAATATTGGAATTTTTTGCCTCCATACACATTTATTTTACACGATTGACTATAAAGTATATGAAGTATATACCTCCTGATATACCCGTATACTATGTGCTCAAAGATCGGGTTGTATACAGACCTCCCACAAAAATACTGTCATACAAAATATACTTGACAAGGTTTTTTCATATATTGATATCTATATTTGCCGGTCAACCACACATCTACTTTTTCGAGAATGCTTGGATCCGCCTTGCAAAGCATATTATATATCCATGTAGAATGTCATTTCATCTGTTCATATGGGATACTTGAGACCTATATGAGCTTCTAGTATGATTCATAGATGCGATTTTAAAGTCATCTAGTTATCGTTTACCTTTTTATCGCTGTATTTAAAGTGATGTCAGTGTTTTACTAGGACAAAATAAAAGTATGCCACCGAACTGGTCAGTTCATGGACAGGTTTAGAAATGTCGTCAGACAAAGTTGAGAATTACCAACTACAAGTGATTAAAAGCAGAAGGTTCAAATTTTCACACGCGTAAGAACAAAAGAAGCAAAACCAAGTAGTGAGTCGTAGAATCGAGTTCTGCTCAAGTAATAGAGTTGTCCTCATTTTTTCCCTGTCGTATACATACATAGCTAGTCATGGTCACCCAGACGTGAAGGGACGCGTTTACCTTTGGTCTTTACACTTACCCCTCGAGGTAAGTGAAAGACAAAAGAAGCACCTCCCTCGCTTCAGGGTTACCCTGACTAGCTAATATTACGCCCTATGTTGTGTACGCACAACATAGGAGCAGGTTCCGATTGGCAAATTGTCCTCCCCTAAATGACTGGCTTCATTTTAGCTGTACAGCAGGCTACCTTGATATTTTCCACTCCAACCTTGTTAGTCTCCAGATTGACCACGACTGCTGGAATGACTCGTTTTCTCTCGTAACAGATAACATCTTCCGTATGGCCAGCCCGGCTCCCGGATTTACAGCTTTCTGAGAGCAGCCACTGATTTGTTTGGTTGTCAATCTAGGGGAAAAAGAAAATAAGCCTGCAGTCGAAATTATACTCAGGTGGGAATTTTTCCATCGAATGACAGTGTGAGGGTATCAATGACGTAACATGAAAACCTTTGTAGGATTAATGGGAGATTTTGTGGTCAACCAAAGAGGGGGTAGGAAATATCCTCCTTGTTGAGGCCCATCGTGGCATTAGACAGCAAAATAAAAAACGCACCCCCCCCCCTCATACTCATTTCACTTTGTTTTTAATGTGGAAGTAATATGTGGTGGTTTCTTCAATTCGGGAGAGAAAGGATAGAAATTGCACCCCGCTCCCATCACAAACGTTTTCCTTGACCTGTAAAAGTTAAAATTTCCATTTGATTTTTTTTTTTTTTCGCTAAACTTGGCTGACGTGTCTAGCTACGTTGAAGAAACCTTCATTATTTTATACTTTGAAAACATTGCAGGGCCTAGGCAAAATCCCTGTAAGGTGGGGCAATTAATGATACTTTCTAAATGTAGCCCACAGTGACGTACACAGGATAGTCGACACCCGGGCGAATCCCATCTCAGTCGCGCCTCCTCCGGAGAATCTCCCCATGGGAGGGGTTCTATTCGGGTTGATATTTACGTAAGTCAGTTAAGTTGCAACTTGGCGCTATCTTTGGAAAGGCTTTGAATTGATCATTTGTTGGGATTTATCTTTGTGTAGTCAGGGGCATCGATCCTGGGGGGACGGGGAACATGTCCCCTCCACTTTTTGATGTAATGCAAAATGTCCCCTCCCCCCCCCCCCACTTTTCGCTGCCAGGCTTTTACTTTTTATAAGTCATAGTCATGGGCGCAGGAGCCCAATTTGATTTGGGAGGCTGTAACGACTTGCCCGAAAAACGTAACTAAAAATTTTTCGCGCGCTCCGCGAGCGTTCAGCATATAAATGTACGTATTATAGACATGCATTGGGTTATTACAATTACATTTCAGTCACTTGCCGCGTTATACTACTCTTCCATTTTGGTTATAAATTTTGGGTAAGTCCTTACAATAATGATAATAATCAGTGGCGTAGCCAGGATTTAGCTCACAGGGGGTCATGCAGTATGTTGTGTGATTACTGGCCTGGGGGAGGGGACACCCCTTCCCTTTGAAAATTTTTGAAAAATTAGGTGTCCTTACATGCAATCTAGTACCACATAAAATACACCTTCACAGACATGAAACAAATTATCAAACTAGTAGTTTGCCCCCCCCCCACTTTTGAAACTCGATCTGCGCCCCTGTGTGTAGTGAATATTATATCTTGGTTAGGTAAAGGGAAAGGGTATTGTCTTACTAAAGGGGTTGGCACTTTCCCCTTTTTGAGAATTTGTTTTGTTTCTGTACGTTTAGATGAAAATGGTGCTTTGTCGAAGGTTTGAACTGATTATATATAGTTTAAAATGTTCATTGTTGAGTGAATTATTCAAATTTTTTTTGGCAGGATGACAGGGTATTTTGCCAAAGTTGCCAACTTTAATTTTGCATATATATAATGGCTAAGATGCAAAATGGTGCAATCTGACAAGATAACAAGTGGCTTTCCCAAGGGCTGGGGGCAGGAGGGCAAGTGCTAGGGATCATAAAGTGGTGATACCTCCGAAAGGAGTATAACTTACTTAATTTTCATATAGATACCATGTTTTTCTGCCCTCATCACGCGAGCATCAGGGATGTCCTAAGGGGACGCTAGCCACCCTTTTCATTTACTGCTGAACAAAATGCAGGATAGATACTTGTCATACGGGGTTTAAGGCGCCCAAACCCATTGAACCACATTTAAGGGTTTTTCTTGAAACTTTCCCCGGCTAATCCGGGATCTGCAACCGTATAGACTCATTCAGTGTTTACAAACAAAGACGTCACTGCGTGTCGGTAAAAGAGCTTGTAAGGCGTGCTTACACTGTCGTCACAATGCAAAGTAGATTCCAATTCGTCTACTTTCTGCGTGTAATCGCACAAGCGTTTACACGCGCAACACCGAATATGCACGCATTTGTTTTTGCGCATGCTCTGTGCCAACCAATGCCAACCAGTGACGTAACCGTGAACTCCCTAATATGTGCATCTTCGATGTTCTAATGTGAAGGCCTGTTTCAGCAATAACTCGTACTGGGCAGCATGAGAGTATATTTATTTTGTAAAGCTCAATGAAAACCTCCACATCATCAGTCGTCCCCACTCACCCCCTCCCCATCATTAAATCGTTAGTGCTAGTAAGGCTAACAAATAATGTCCAAATTGTGGTTTCTATTTTTGTGGCTTGTTTAGTGTTCATCCAATGCCATTCTGGAGATAATCAAATGCTTCATTCTAATGCTCCGCCCCTTATCGCCCAATATAGCGTTGTCCCTGGACCTCACTAGGGTCCTACAGTGGACCCCTGGGGCCCATTGGCTACAGGGAAGCACTGCTCGTCATTACGAAATCTCCAGAGACACTTAGTCCATTTTGGTGTGCCCTACCTCCGGATCGGTAGAAAGCCGCTGTTCCCCCACTTCGAAAAGTCTGACGACACCACTGCATTAAACAATTAGAGCTTTGAATTTTCTTTGTTTATAGAAACTCTTAGAACTAAGTAATTTTCTGTGATCGGTTCATATGGCATGGCTCCAAGGCCACCATTCGTTGTCCCATACAGTAAGCCATGTAAGAACTTTTTGTCAAAATGTCTATATACTACATTGCCCAAAGTAGAACTTTCTAAGCCTTGTAATTTGCATCTCATAATTCTTTACTTTAATATGTCATGCTTTAGAAATTTAGACTTCAATAGAAAATGATAAATTCGAAAATGTTATTCAGTAAAATCACTTTGTAGGGGAAATAGGGTTTGAAGTTACTTTACAAATTGATTTAAATATTGAATTATAAGTAACCTTTGCTGTTCCGTAAATTCATGCTACCGTATGCGTAAAAAGAAAGAGTATCCATACAAAAAGCTTTAGTGTCTACAGCTTTCAGATGTGTTAAATATATTATATATATATATATATATTATATATATGTATTATTTCAACACGCGGATCTATTAACTATGGCTAT
>WURT03480058.1:0-22022 GCA_009936505.3 Holothuria glaberrima | reverse complement strand
CCTTCAAAAACAATATGCAAAATTGATCACATTTTATAAGTACCACAGTCAGAAACAAGCTCCCATATAACATTTTTGAGGCGCTTAATTTGTCAGTCAATATTTTCTGTGCAAGAACATTGAATTAGTGGTCCGCTACCTGTATAGGGAGCTCTAGGTGAACAAAGACAAAGTCCCTTACTGAGGCATTTTTACTTACAAAAGTTCTGAATCTTGCGTTGCTTTCGAACTTTTCTATTGGTGTATACCGACTAAGAAAGAAACGTTGCACAAACTTATGCACAGTTTGGTAGGTAAGTATTCTTTGTGAATATGGCCCAAGGTAACTGTACATGACGATATGTCATAAGCATTTAGAAGCACATGACCACAATGTATATTGTCAGGACGATCGTCGGGATCGTGTTAAATACTGTTTTTGTCTTATCGCAGACTCTTTCAACATGAATTTAGTGGTGAAAGCATAAGAAGGTAGTTAAGGTACGACCCCACCCCCATACTGTTTAACCAAAAATTCTAAATGGTCAAAGGCGTTTTACATATGTATTCCTGTTAGGATGAGTTTAATATTGTTTGAAGCTTTGCTGACAGAAAATATAGGATTTGCTTCTGACAAAACGTTAAATCTAAGTGCAAACGAACATCTTTTGAAATGAAATTGAATCTCTCTATCCTGCAATGTATGACGTAGGCTGGCATATGATAGAACGTACGTAGACACATTTTGATACTAACTAAGACCTAACAAAGACGCATTACGTATTTACGAACATCAGTTAAAATTTAAAAGGGGTTGGCCAACTCTCCAAAAACTCAGTGACGTGTTCGCAAACGAGATTTACTCGGGATAAATTAAACCATGGTTATCGGTTTAGTCTCTTGAATTCGTTGAAAAAGTAGCATAGTTATGTGAAATACTTTGCACTTTTGGCGATTTTCGCAAATATCTTCGTAAACTCACCGTTCGCATCCATAAAATTTTTACCAGATAATGTATAGTTCGTCGACTTAAATTTGACATACAATACACTTCAACTGAATAAAAATTGAGGAAGATATGATCGATTGAAGATACGTTATTTAGGGAACATTTTATTTTTATTTCCCTAATTTTATGCACCTACAAGTTTATAGTGATGGCGTACTTTGGCAATGTAAAATCGGAGGCTACGTCATTCAGGTGTTGCTGGAAATGGAAGTGAGGGAATTCCCAAAGTCCGTTGAAGGTTCGGTACTGAGGGAAAAATGTATTTCACTACAATTTAAGAAGAAATTAATTAAATGAAATAAATCAAATGTTATGTTGTGACTGCATCATTGCTAAACTGAAACTCACGACTGTCTCCATGGTCCCAAATGGACATGAATTTGTTAGATTTGGAATTTGGTTTATACTTACATCCATTTATTTAGAGGTGGGGCATCTTTGTACTGTTTGTTGAGTAAAACAACTAAAAAATTAAATAAAAATAAATTAAATAGCACTTAAGGAGAACCTAACTTTTAATTATTCTTCACCTTTGCAGTGAGGGTAGGTAAATTCTGTAGCATTGGTCATGTCTTCAATATTTTCTGGAACACAGAATTCAAGGTGTGTCCATTGGCCACAATTGCATTCCCCCAGTCCACAAAAGTCACCTGCCTCCTAAAGATACCCCTCAGAGTTGGATGTGAAAACTTCTTGCAAACATAGCAAACATCACCCTCACTCATTTCTGACTCATTGGATGAGCTGCAGTTCAAATCTTCAAATTTGCCACCTTTGATCTTCTTAAGATGCAACCTGAGTAAGGTTTCTGGCACACCACAAAGCTTTGCAGCCTTACGTCTGGGTCATTTCTTTTTCTTGGCCAGATTAATGGCCGGTGGTAATTGCCTTGCATTAAACATTCAAAAATGGCACCGACAAAGGGGGTTTTTAATATCATGTATTCCAGGGGAATATTTTATGAGCGTTAAAACGAATTTAGAGGTCCATAATTAGTGGGAAATGATTGGCATATACAGCAAGGCATTTGCACTTTACAACAATACTCCCCTTTTGAGCCAAAAATATTTTGAACTACTGCAGGGGTGGGGAACCTCCGGGTCACGGGCCGTATGCGGCCTGCGAGACCATTTCATCCGCCCCGCGAGGCAATAAATGTAAATTCAGAATCACTTGAAAAATAGTTGACAATAATCTTTTAGCCCACGGTGCCCACCGTCTATCCTGCTTAAACAATGCACAAAAGACAAATGGCCATATCGTGGTACTTCTGGTCTTTGTAGCCTTGAACATTATATGTTCTATAAAGCTAGTGGATGTTTATTCTGATCCCTACAAATTAGTAAAAAATCCAGAGCTGTGGAGGCTTTACCCCTGTTCTTGCCTAGACTTTTCCCCTAGGCCCCATGAGGGCCTGTTTGGTGCCCTTCTGTCTGCGCCCTATGGGGAGAGCTTATTGACCACATCTGTGTGCGGCCCGCCGAGTACATTATCACCTTTAAAACGGCCCGTTAGGGGAAAAGAGTTCCCCACCCCTGACCTACTGCAAACGGAACTAAAAATTACATTGCATTGCCCAGCTAGGCTAAATTCACTTGTACGCTGTGCATGTTAGTAAACAGGCCCTGAAAGTGACAGGTCCTGGCAACTTCGGATGCCTGCCTCACAGCTTCTCCCCACAAATATTGCAGAAGAAATTAAGGTAAAACATTAAGGTCTTCTGACTTCTGAACGATATTAAGAGGAAACTAACCTTAAATAGATTTAATATTAAGGAAAATGTGTTACGGTTCTTCTCCGACAGTCGAATGGCTAGGATTTTGCGTTGCCACGGTGATATGGAATAATTTGTGTTAGGCTTTGGTTTGCGGGGTGCGCAAAATTAGGGACATTAACGGTACTACACGAGACAAGTGCACCATATAAACAACAGGGCAGGAGGACTCGAGTCCGGACTTAAGTCCACTTGTTTTGGACTCGGACTTAGACCTGGACTTGGGATCTCTGGACTTGGCTTGGACTTGAAGTCGAGTCCATCAAGTCCAGCCATTTTCTTCATCACATTTTTTTTATTTCATAATCTACCCACAAGCACCAGCACTCAACATGTACTAGGGCTTTAGCCTACAATAGTCCTGCTGTACTGTAATTATGACCGGAGTCCTACTATACTGTAGGTAAGAGAGCAAGAGAATCCTTATACATGCAACTGTACCATACTGAAAAGATCTTAGTTTTAGGAAGATTGCTCAGTTCCTTATCCGCATCTTCATAACCTGCGATAGCCTAGGTATCATTGAAGGGCATCAGGAAGCAATTGCATGCACTGTATGCATACAACACTATAAACGTAACTATAAACATTTGTGTATGGGGGGGGGCAACATGTTAGATAGGATGGATTGGCAAACGCATGATTAAATCCAATAGCACAACACAGGGACTATATTACAGTAAGCTCCCATTGAACATGCTGCAGTTTACATTGTGTTGCCTAAGTTAAGCCTATGAATAAGGATATCATGAAAGCAGTGTTTATGGTAGGCTGGTACTAGGCCTAATTATTTCCATGAAGGGGGACGAAAGTTGGAAAAGACATTTGGCAGCTGCTTCTTTCTCAGGATATGCCTCCGTGACTGCCCTGCACAAACCGGTGAAATTTATGGACTATAAGTCTACTTTCTGATTTCTATCCCTGCCCCCCCCCCTATGGGTAGTGTTACATAGGGGGAAGGACTACTCAGCTAAGATTTATCTCTGACATAGTCCAGCTGCAAAATATGATTGCTATGTCAACATTGTTACACATGCAGGGTAGCCCAACATAAGTTTGTATACAAGTGAACTATAACTGTGTTCAAAATTAATTTAAAAATAGACCATAACATCAAAGGGGCTAGCTAGGTGACTGCAGCGCTGCTGACCTAGTTCACTTTATTTTAGTTTATTTTGATTTTTTTATTTTATTTTACATTTTATTGTCATTTTATTTTATTTTAGTTCATTTTATTTTTATGTATTGTACATATTACAGTATGATCAGGAGTAAAATATGATCAAAACCAGTGCATTCTTAGATTCTGATTCACAGAATTGTAACCAAGTCACTCTTTCTCGGCACGTCAACTACAGTTATTTTAGTGACTCGAGTCAAGTCATCGACTCTGTTTTTTTTCAATAGAGGAAAATTCCCTAGAATTTTTCAAGTCAGGTAGTGTTGGAAGGTTCTGACTCGAGTTGCGACTTGATTACAATTCTGCTGATTACATTTTAACAAGTATTTTGCCTAATTGTTTTACTCTTATTTACTAAAGATTTCACAGGAAAATTATATTCAAAAATAAATAAAAAAAACTTATCCGGAGTACTTGTTTCTCATGTGTATATGTTTATGAACAGGAAGAGGTACGATGAGATGAAACCATTCTGTATGTTAGATGAGGATATGACAAAGGGGACCTAGCTGTATGGTTTCTGTGGCTATAGCCAAGGATATATGAAATGGTTGTGTTGAGAGCATATTTTGATCAGCTTTTTACTATAATTCCATTCAATTTGGCATGTGGATTTTCTAATTTGTTTGGTCAGTTTGGAGTAGCATATTGAGCTTCGTGCATTTAACCTTGAAGCCAAAAACCAGAAAATAGTATACTTGTTTTACAATTTTGGACTTGAACTCGGACTTGGATTCGAGAACACTGGACTCGGCCTTGGACTTGGACTCGAGCCCCTCGGACTTGAACTTGGACTCGGACTTGAACTTATGGACTTGGACTTGGACTTGGACTCGTGCTTGTTGGACTCGACTACAGCTCTGACAAATAAATAAAGGATTAATGCAATGAAAGTTAGGCCCCTGGTCAAACAAGTGCTGGTTTTTACGATCATCTCACCGAAGCAAGTCGAGACTGTAAGGAATGTTTTAGCGTTGATCATTTTTTTTTCTAGAAAGGGTAATGATGAAACTTGTAAGCTATTTCAAAGTGTATGCATATATATATATATATATATATATATAAATATATATATATAATATCTGGCAGATGAGACAAATGATTGCACGTTATGATTGGCCAGACTTCGTGTTTCGTCACTATGGCGGTGTATGTGCTTAGAAAATAGTTTTTCAAAGATTTTATGGGGTTTTGCAGGACACACGTTTACTTGGAGGGGGAGAAGTATCGTAAGCGGATACAGACTAATTCTTTTAGTTGCTTAGGTATTGGTTTGGTTTCTGTCGTAAATTGGAAAAAACTGTTTCTTGGTGGGCTGCTTAACCATCATAGCAGGGGTCGAATATGCCTACGTCCTTTTCCGGTACATACTTTATTAGGCGTGTAGTTAATACACTGACAAAAGTGAGGGAGTAATACACGTCCGTCCAGCGAAAGATGGACTATTAGGCTTGCTAGGTTTATTTAGGATGTTAACTGTGTGAGTGCGGCACCCTCTCGACATTGCATCAGTCCTTACGCAGTTCAGGTGATCAGTTACTTTAGGATGGGGTTGTACACTTACTGGTATTTCATTGTAAATTGGTAAAATTCATGTAAATATTTCCCGAATATTAGCTGTGGAAACTACGTACACAGTTTGTGTTTGCCAATTTCCTTTGACTTTATTTTATTCTTTGGGGCCTGGATAGTACTCTATTTCTAGCAAAAAATGTCTCCTCCTGACCCGGCCTCATTCCTCTCTACGTTTGAAAGGAGGTAGATTAACAACATCAGTCACAACGTTACAATATGGATTATTCATGGGTATCGGAGTCTTTGCTTGTGACGTCTTCCTCGCTTCATAACGACTCCCTGGCAATGTTAGTCTTGGTCAAGACGTTATAAGACTTTTCCCTGGAATAAAACAAAATCGAGGACGCTCTTTTAACTGGTCATTTGAGGGGAGATTTTGCTTCAGAAATAGAGCTCAAGATTTATGAAGAATATAGAGAGTGCGCGCTCAAGAGAGTCGCAAACGTTGTACTAGCTAGTGCGAGGATCTTGACCAAAACTAAGGCAAGGCTAGCTAGCGTACCAGTACAAGTGTTGTATAACTAGTCCCGTAATGTGTAGTTTCACCGAGTCGATCGAAACTCGAGGCAGGTCTGTAGCCAAACAGGGTACCCAGGGAAGGGGGGGCGAAATAGCTTCCGGGGAGCAAATAATTTTTTTCAGGGGGGCGAGGTATACGGTACTAAATGCATTTAGGCGATGGTTATTTGTTATCTGGTGTGGGAGGGGTGGGTGGGGTGGGCGAAAATTTTCCAATGAAAGGGGGTTACCTTGGCCACAGGCTTGACTCGAGGTGATATAAAGTAGGCCTACAGAATGATTCTGTGAGTATGACGTCAACTTTGATTGGAAATCAAAACTTAAGAAGCCTTTCAATAGACAAAGACTTTGCAAACCTTTCTGAGGACAAGTGAAAAATCGGTAGTGCTAGTGAACTTTAGGTTTAAATTAACCCCAAATAAAAAAGGAAACACGCCCAGTGTCCATCAGGCCAAATTTCACTGGGCTTGGACAGGGGCCGGGATTTGACCCCTTTGGGAGTTTACCCTGAGTGGGCTTTTTTATTAGGCCTATAAATTCAGACTCAATATACCGTAGAAGTGTCAACTGTGCCCACTCCTCCCGTTTTTTTTTTAATCCCGCCCCATGGAATCTATTTTTTCTGAGTGCCGAGGTAGGGGCAAGTTAAGCTTGACTGATAAATGGTGAAGGGGTAAGTTAAGCTCAGTTTATTTTCTCGCAACCAAATGATGGTAAAGGTTATCACAATTGTGAATCCCTCTCCCACTGATGCATACTTCCCAGACTGGTTACGGTGACATTTTATTGTTACTAAGTTTCTGGCCTAATGACCGTGGATTTTATGACCAAAGCCACAGTGCCAAGTGACAGTAAAAGCTGGTGAGATAAGCAACGGCGCTGCAGTTTCATGTCACTATCCAGTGACCCTTCCCTTTGAGTGTGACACTGAATAGGCTTCACACTATATGAGCACGAAAGTACCTCCGAGTTAGTGCTGCGTTGATATGAAGTATGTTGTTACGGCTCGATATGGCATACAAACCAGTAACAGTGAAAGATCACCGAAGGACGAGATTAAAATTCGATAACTTGATTTTTATTTAAAAAACCCATTTCCTTAATTCTTACAAATACTAAATCATAGCTTAGGTCTGTTTACAATATTTTACTCGATATGCTTATCTCTAGTCTTGATCAGTGATGCGAGAACTTCATAGTATTCTCTCTATAGCAGTGGGTTTGGCTCCTGCGATAGGTGTATAAGATGTACCCTTGGTACTTGAAACAATGGCAGTGCTTGAATTCGTTGGCGAATACTTTATTTCAGTCTCTCTTTCAAACAGTTCAAGGCTAGTGTGTGTAGTTAAGGCTATTCTGAAACGAGCAGACAGTTCACCAACGGTGAGATGATAAATACAGATGTACCGATGAATGATAGGACAGCAAGTGCAATACGTCTGGTTGATCTGCATTGTCATATCGGTAAACAGGGGCGTAGCGAAGGTGTAATCTTTGGGGTGTAAAGATCATAATTTGCCGACAGATCTGGTGATGCGTAAAACAAGCGCGAAGCGCGAGCTTTAGCGGGTGGGGTCCAGAGGTCCGCCCTAGGGACCCTGGTGGGGTCCAGGGGCAAAGCCCAGGTGGGGGTTCAGAAGCTCTGAGGTTTTGGCATATTGCTGGGTAAAAACTTAAGTCCCAGGATAAGTTTATTTTGATCATGATGCATTAATCAATGCAAAGATTCCTAATATTTTTAATGTGTTAGGCAATTCCTCCCGTCTTGCCACTATACATCAGGGGCTAAACCTGAAGTTCAGAATTTTGAACACATGCGTTCAGCATTTGAACACTAGACTCGTCAGGCGTTCAAATACGGTAAATGTTCAGACAGGCGTCCGAGTTCAAAAATGGAGAAAAGTGTCCAGAATCCTAACACAAGCGTTCACAATAAGCTTCGAATCCAGGAGGAATTTGAGTTGCGTGTCCATGATTTCTTTTAAAGGGAAATATTGCGTTTGTCAGACTTTTTATTGAATCTATCCTGTTTTACCAACGATCGGGTCCCTTTCGATGAAAGAGAGGTAACTAGGAAAAAATTCTAGTCGATGGGCTTTAATTAACAAGTAATTAACCTTTCTGTAACAACTGACAAATTTTTTCACCCAAACATGTATGCATGCAAGACCACACCTTCGTCATCCCTGATTTGAATTCCACCAATCAAATCAATTTATCACGTTACGTGAGACAATAACAAACGCCTTCTACAGCACCTGCAAAATGTTCTAAGGAAAATCGTTACTACACTGCCTGTATTGAACTACAGTTAGTATACTAAGGGGGTCTTTTAACTTCCCTGGTATACAGTACTATACCAGGGACTATACATAGCTATAGTTACTGTTATTCGAATTGTAGCCCTTGGGCCTTAACAGGTTGCTTCTCTTTCGATGCAGCAAGATGTGAAAGAAATGTTGTTGCTTCAGTAACTGCTACGATCGGTAATTATCCCCTTTAAGCAAAAGGAAAATTTTACGAACCTGTGATGCCACTCTTCAAAAAATTACGTTCAAGTACTGTTCCTCAAATGAAGACCATGTTGGTACCGTTATGCACACAGTGTGGGACCTCGGATATAGTGTTTCGATGTGAACAGCATGGTGAACAGGGAGATGGTACTAAGTCTCCCTGGGTGGGCTGTAATATATCCCACAGTATAGCACAGACTGTACGGGAACTGTGGTGGTAGTTTGTTGTAAGCATGAAGGACAGGCAGAGAGGGTCGTGCGGAAGTGCTTTGGGTAAGCGAGGTCAATACGCATTGCGTAATGAGTATAAATATGACCCGGCATAACGCTCTCCTCAAATGAATATGCAGAGCGAACGTTGCATGTGGGCGAGGCTTATCCGTTCGATAATGAGCCGGTTCAATGAGGAAATTGTTGCTTCTTTTTGTCCACATTTCGTGAGAAATGTGTTAATTTGCTGCAAGTTGTTTGTGATTCATGTTTGGAAATGGGAATAGACCACAATGGAATTACATTGGTGTCACTTTATGATTTTATTTCAAACGCAATATTTCCCTTTAAGGGGGGCCATGCAGTATGTCGTGTGATCGCCGGCCTAGGGGAGGGGGCCCCTCCCCTTTGGAAAATTTTGAAATTTGAAAGGTGCCTAGATAGCAAATGGTGCAATATTTGAGTGTATTTCTGCTCTAATGAGGAACCAAAAAATCTTGGTAATAAATATTAACTACATAAATACATTGCCCCGCGGACGTAATGCACGGAATCAGTCTACTTTCTGAACTTCGAGATGGAAGTAGTAGAGTGAGCCTCGGAGGTTAAAATTAAAGTTTGTGAATTAGGAAGTACTGTCGCAAAATAAAACAGACAAATATGATATGCTGACAGCAAGGAACTGGCAATTTTTCTGGTGAGGCTGATTCTGTCAAAATTTACAACGAAGAATTTGCTTGTCAGATTTTTTTGTTCGACATTTGTAGCCGTTAATGCGACATTATCGCACAGATAGGGCTGGCTAAAACACTGGTCATATGGCCCGCCACAGCGCGCCTATTCGGAAGCCTTAATTCTTTTTCACTTCCCGAGTTGCCGACGGACTCGGTCACTCGTCCAATTACATAGACAGCCGTTGATACGGCCGTCACAATTTGCCGACGGGCCTTCATCGTGAATGGGCCAATTAGATGGAGAGCCGAAAATCAAAATAGCCGAAAACAGACTGGCCGCGCATCTCTTTCAATTGTCCGTCTTCCCTTTCACTCTCCTCCTTCCAATTTTCTTTCCCTTGTTCCCTCTGCTTTTCCTCCTCTCCTCTTTTCCTTCCCTTCTCCCTTGTTTTCCGACAGACCGAAAATTTGAAGACGGCGACCAAATATTGGGGGTGTGACACCCCACACCCCGCTCGCTACGGCCCTGTCGGTAAAGCAAAGGGAAATTTTGGACTGCCACATTCAAACCTACATGAGCATTTCGAATCATTAGAGGAAATGACCATTAGCCATATTTGATAAAAACTCCAACCACAACTAATCCTCTGAGCAAATTAACTGTGCAGCTCAACTTCCTGGGAGGCATGACCGACTGCATGGTCAAGTGGTTAGAGCATCCGACTTGTAGCCGGAAGGTCTAGGGTTCGAATCCTGGCCGGGTCATACCGAAGACTTTAAAAATGGAACTTACTGCCAGTGTGCTTGGTGCTCAGCAAAAGCAATGAAGTAGGGAAAAAAAGCCAGTGAGCCACAACTGGAAAAAAGGCCGTGGCCGGCTCGACTTAAGCCAATTGGTTAGAAACTGGGCTGTAAATCCTTATCTAACTCTAACTCCTGGCAGGCATGGACCTTATCTTGATTCCTGATAGCTTGTATTGTTGAAATCCACTCATGCATGTCACACTCAAAAGCTTTGCTGGGTCTGAATGGGAGAACCTCCCCAACAGATGAGAGCAGGAAACCACAAAGCACATAAATCAATAAGGTGTCCTGATGCTACTTCCCCTAGTTGCCATTGCCAGATAGGTTTAGTCAAGGTAATGGGTGATCCCTGTCATGATTGTTTTGTCTCATCAAAGGCACATTGTTTAAGCTCGTAGCTTTCCTTTCGCTAGCAACATCCATACATACTTATACGTGAACGTGCGACTTCGTTGATCTGTCCATTGCTTACCATATGCTGGAAGTGCGTGGAGTCTGTTCAACAAGAGTATTTAATACCTTCAGATGACAATAGATATAATGTTCCTCATATGAGCCAATCCCACCAAAGTTCTTAGTTATCTGGAAGCTAATCGATAGGGGCTATTTTTATACAAGGCCAATTCGTCCTGTGCAATGTAAACCCTGAATGTGAATTATCATCAGCTTCAGGGTTTTTACAAAGTGTCATTGGCTGTTTGTAGGTAATTCACGCCCTTTCTCCTTAAAACCTGAGTAACTCTCAAGTACTTTACGATGAATATTAACATTCATGAAGCAAGCGCAGTCTTATTTCCTTGGGCCAGATGCGGCTGTGCGCACGGCGCAAGCCATTGAAGTCGATTGTTTGCGTTCCTGCGTACATTTTTTTTTGTTTGGACAATGCAAGATTCACTTATATGTTAAAGGACGGGGTGAAGAAGATTTCTAATAAGGTAACTCTAAAGTAGTCAGGAAAGTTTAACGTGTGTATGTTCCAGTTTGATATGTATATATATATATATATATATATATATATGAGTAACCTTTTCCCAGCATTTAAAATGTCTGTGCAAAGGCGTACATGAAGAAGAATGTCAAGGAGAGGGTACAGTTAAGGAAAAGGTGGAGAGCGAAAACCAGAATTCACATCTAAAAGAAATAGAAGAAACCTAACTCAGTTTGACAGCACTATTTACCACATTTTTTTACAGTTAAAAGTAATTCAGCAAGAAAAGTTCTGATGGAACTCATGCATGTATCTATAAATGAATTGTTTATGAAATCCCTAAGATAATATCATTATTTTGGTGCATATCAAATATCTTGAATTAATATGAACCATGAACATTAGATTGAGATGAACAAATCTGAAATCCTTACCAGGGTTTAGGTCCAGATAAATACATTACTTATCACTGATGCTGATTAAGTAAGCCGTCAGATATACAGAAGAAAAGATGGGGCAGATCTATTTGCATTCTGTCAAGAGGGATAGCTGTAAGTACTGGCACATTACAGCAAAAGCTTTGAATGTTTCTTGGAAAGTGATGTACTTTCCTCAACAGTTCCTTTTGATGCTACTGCAATTTTTCCAAAAATTTGGATTTTTCTAAATAACACTACAGGCAAAGACATTTTGAAGAAGACTTTAATACTTTTATCCTTTTATATTAACGAAGCCGTACATACACGTATAAGTATGTGTGGACGTTGATAGCGTAAAGAAAGCTACGAGCTTAAACAATGTGCCTTTGATCGAGACAAAACAATTCGAAATGCTCATGTAGGTTTGAATGTGGCAGTCCAAATTTTCTCTGTATTTTACAGATATGACTGTCTATCCAAACAAAAGGATGTGTAAGGGTGTGTTGTTACATACTTTAAGATAACGTGGTACTCAAGTTTGGCCATAAGCCCTTAAATTGCAAAATTGCTCTTTTTCAGCCGAATGGGTATGGGTCAAACTTGACAAGTCACTTCAAAGAACCAACCATTAGTTTGGAGAGAACTTTCAGAACACTGTGCATTATTTTGTCTTTGTTGAGCTTCAACAGCCAAAAGGATCAAAATGGTAAAAATGGTGGCCATTTTGAAGTTTGCGGCTATCCCCTTTCACATAAAAAATTACCACATACTTTTCTGATTCTCTGAGTCTACTCTACATTCTTAAAATCCTTAGCAAATATAGCCCAACATGCTGATTGCAAAGGGGTTACATTTCAGCCTGGACTTAAATACTAGCTTCAAAACTTTGAAATAACCTAAAATTCGCAAAACATTATAACAGGTGACCTTACACTTACCTGTACTCATCTTCCAGCATTGAATTTCATAAAAAAGAGTAAGTTGAGCCAATTTTCTACCTTCTTTATACAAAATAGTACTGGAAATTCACGGAGCTCTTAGACCCCATGCGTAGAAACTCGCTCTTTGCTCTAGTGTTGCCCCTTGGGTGCACTTGAGATCATCCACACTGCCCGCCTCCTAGAAATTTATAAATCCGCACCTAAGAGTAGCTTAGTCATCCATGTTGCGCAAGAAACTATTTCATGAAGCCACGGCAGAAATTGGAAGCTGATTCTTCATCATAACCCAGTAGAAACGCTACTGAGTTTTTCTCTTATAATGAGGGATTGTTTAAAGTTGTTTAACACATGCGGTCGCCCCCACCCCATAAAATTTTTGAAAAAAAATATAAAGGTGTGGCATACAAAGAGCAAACTATGACAATGCAGGCTTGTATGGATCTGCCGCTTGAAAGCGACATTTCGATGCGTTTGTTTTGCATGAAATATGACAGCTCCATTCCTAGGTCCAAGAGTTTAGTTTTAAGTTCAATAAATCTTTATGACGCACTGTTAAAATAACTTTTAAATAGGCCTTAGGCTTACGCAAAGAAAGTGAAAAAACAACGAAATTGGGTTGGGATTCCATCAAAGGCACAGCTAAAATGTAGTTATCAACAATCTCTGGAAATATTCTGGAGAGCCTGCCGACTGGACCTTCGAGGTGCACTCTCGCCAAACATGTACCTATATCAAGGAACAATCAAATTTAATGTGATCTTTGATCTGAGCTCATATCGGGTTTTCTTGTGACAAAGCATATAAGAGAGGTGAAGTAGTGCCATTTTCGTTAGGCGAGCTTCATGAACAAGAAGCAGAATTTTACATCGAATTATTGTAAAGTAATGCAACTCTTTCAGAAAGCCTAATGATGGGGACAACCTTCTTTTATTAAAAAGTAGTTTGGCAGCGTATTTTTTCACATGCTATATCATGTGCGTCATACACTTCGGAATATCTTTAAGTAAAATATTTTCATAATCAAAATTTATTTAGTGCATTTACAAGATATGTAATAGGGGCCTGGCATAAGTATTAAGCACTGGGAAAAATTCTATAAAGATGGTAAAAGGCAGTTTAACACTTGTTGATTCTTGGCGAAGGCAACAGGAATCTATGCAATAAAGCACGAGGCGCCGTGGCCTATGCATGCGTGCGTGTTGCGTTAGTGCATGTGCTCTTCAATGGCGGCCCGCGAACAAAATATGAGGTTTCTCTTTCCCAAGACATATTTTGGTGTGAAGAGAAGAATCATTTTGTCACTTTAAATGAAGTAAAACATATCTAAAATGTGTCGCAAACGCTATTTTTCGACCCGCTTTGCGCACCTGTCATTCGTAGTTGCTTCACTATTACTTCGTAAGAAAGTAGTGATTGGTCTAAAACAGTAACCTGGAGGGGGTACCCCACCCATCTTGGCCAAAGTTACAATGGTTAGAAATTAGGAGGCCTACAATATGTCTGAATCGGTGAAGCTATACTGCCTTCGAACAATTACTGTACTTTCGGATAAAAAGACATTGACGAATAGGCAAAGTGGAAAACGAAAGTAGAGGGAAGAACTGTAGTGTTAAGGTGACCTGCACATCTTTCTATGTGTTTGTTTTTTTCATTTCTCCTACCCTAAGTCGTTTCAAACTACCAAATGTTCGCTCGTTCCGCACGCTTTTCCATTCGAGTTCAATCTAGAAGTTAAAATAAGTCGAATTACTTATCCACACAACCACTGCATTAACAAAGCGATGTGCCGTTTTTCCGACACAGGAGCTCCAGAGTGAGTGTTAGGTAAGGGCCCGGAAAAGTTACTTAAGTTAGATCAAGTTGCACGGTCTTACAAATTCTGAGGAACGTACGCCTCCCGGTAGAAGAAAATATGGGCTTGAAACTTCGCTTCTTATTTACCTTACGGTTTTTTTTTCTAAGTGGCGATATCTCGAAATGAACTAATATTTTTATGCATCTTACAGGACTTATCGGTATAAAAGCCATTTCCAACAACCTGGAGATATTTTGGCAACTACATTCTTGTCACCCACGCTACGTACCAACCGATGGTGACGCTCCGAGTGTCATGATAAAGTCCCTCGTCCACACCCAAACATTCATTTCAAGGTCATGTTTACCACCAAATCTGTATGAGTTTATTACCTATGTTAGCCCTGGATTGTCGCCCGTGAAATATTCATGATGAAAAATGTGGCCCGCCAACGAAAATAATTAAGTACCCCTGAGTTAGTGGATACATGTATGAGCAAACTCTTTGCCACGAATTCCGTCAGTCCCGTTGACTAAAAACTTGATAGGAAGGTGTCTGAACATAGAACGTCCGAATGCACTACTTATGATAAAAGAGGTCAAGTCCAGTCATCAAATTGGCTAAAAACAGCCCTTATGCATTATTTGCCTGTCAGGATCATTAATGAAGGCATTAAACCGCATGATACCCGAATACAATTGAACGTATTTTAAAATAATGTTTATATAAGGGCCATGACGAAAGTTCACAATGTAGGTTAAAGGTCAGTTTATCCTAAATTTTGCACAATGTGTCGTAACATCCTGTTAACTGTAGGTTCAATCTAGTTCCAATTTTATGGATGGGCGCCTCATCGTTAACACTGGCTCATGAGTTTTTGGTGACATCATAGACCAACAAAGCTAGAGATTATTAGTCAAATTTCTGAGGAACTGGTGTTTTATTTGGTTGCATATGCATGCATTGGAAAAAGCCATTCAATCACCTGGAAGAAATAATCAGAATATTTTTAAAATTGAGATTTTATGACGCCGAAGATCGAGATCGATGTTTTAGTGACCTAAACGTATTTTGTGTTCATGATAGTCTTATGATAGTAAGTTAGAAAATTACTTGTCCACGTGGGAGATGATATTTGCAATGAAAGGGGTTGTCTTCATGTTTGAGATTTGTTGAACCCTCTTGGTTACATTTGGGAAAAGGAGGAGAAATAAGGGGAGTATGCACAAGTAAACAAAGCTTATATATGTCTCCTTATTATTGACATAATACTCGCCACTTCACTTGCCACACCTGTCTGCCTGCTTGCTTCATTCGATCACAGTATAGTATTGCTTAGTGAGCATAAGTCTAAAGACATTTTAAACCTAAATATATGAGCCAAATAGAGAAGTAAACCGCAAATGTGTCTCGTGATATATTTCTGTTTTATTTTAAATGGTCACTGGCTTCATACAATGTCTTTATACTGTTTCTCAACTTACCACAGCTCAAGCTCGTGAAATTTAAGTGAATATCTTCTTCTATACTTAACGTACTTCGGGACAGTTTATGATAATTGGCGAACCACATGTTAATTGACGTTGTAATTTCACTGTTTTTACATGAAAACTTGCCAAAATATTCCCGCCTTAGACAGAATGAAACGAATATAACAGAAATTTGCATAGGTGAGTATAAAACACCACCGTGCCATACTTAAGTATTTTAAAGTTTTGACAAACCATTACTTCGTGGATGCAAGTTTTTTTTAGTACTAAGTGTGAAGTTTTTGGTCTTCATACTCACAGTTCTCCGATGATCAGTGGCAGAATCATATTTTTTATATCATAAATACAGAATGGTTTTGCTACTTTAGAACATCTTTGACCAATTGCGATAAGAAAAGTGAAACGACAAAGTTATGAAGTAAAAAGCAGCGCTATATGTAATTTCTGCCCCACAATCAAGTAAAATACAATCATTTACATCACTTGCATAACGCTCTATGTCTCAACCTTAGGTTCAGCCTAACGTTGGCTACACATGAAATTTTCACAGTATGCACTTTCTTCCATCCATCTTTTATTACAACATCCATCTATCTATCAATCTTACATTCATTCATACATTTAATTTCGAGAAGGTAACTCTTGCAGGATGAGCAGTGTTCTTGGTGGCCCTTAAAATGCAAAATTGCCCATTGACATAATAAACGAGCCAGACGAAATCAGTTATCTAAAATAGATAACCTTTCAGTTGTAAAATCGAAAATGAAAAGTCCTAGAGTTGCAAAACAGTTGATGTAATATCGGTACTTTAATAGCTTTAAACATCTCGTAAAATGAAATATATGACACACGTTAGCATGAAATAAATGACAGAGAATGCCCAAAGGCTTAGTGATTCCTTGTCGGAAGGGGTGCTTTCACTGTGGTTTTCTCTCAATTTTTGCTTCTTGACTATATCATTTGTACAATGTGTTCACAATTTGACCTCTGCTGACCTCACATAACCTTTGAATCCCGTCAAAAACTGAATACATAAAAATGAAAAAAGGGCATGTCTTAGAAGGGATTCGAAACCGGGCCTGTGTAAGATGGCAAGCACTTATCCATTACGCCATCAAGAAACTCGTTGATCGTACGGTAACATCCTTTACACTTGTTCATAAGGTCATTCAAATTTGGATTATTACAGTAACAGTTACCCTGGTGAAAAAAGTAATAAATTTTGTACCCTATACCTTTATCTTTGGAATGGAGTATAAAATTAAGCCTTTAAGCCTTAACTTTTCGTTGGTCACGACACGCTGGACACAATTTTGACGTACCATCCAACGTCCCTTTAGTTTACGAAGTTTACGTAGTTTCACCCCTGATGACTTCATAGGACCTCCAACCCCTAAATTAACCCATAGGTTTCCTTCTCTCTTATAGTAACACATCCATATAACAAGTAGGCCTATGAAAAGCATTCATCGTCCCCTTTTGAAATAGCGTGTTTTTCAAGATTAAAGTTTTTGACCTCTGATGACCTCAAATGACCTCCGACCTCCAAAGAAGATAACAGGGTTCCTCATTTCAATTTGATTAAATTTTATACCAAGGGTGAAAATTGTTTATCACTGCAATCTTGATATATCGTCTTTACTAGAAAATTTTAAGAATTTCGTATTTACATCTCCGATGGCCTCAAATAACCTTTGACCGCTACCAAAAGCAATGGGGATCATCTTCTGACTATATCGCATCTACATGCCACGTATGAAAAGCATCCCTGCTTCCTACCTAACTAATATCGTGTTTACAACGTGTTCGATCTTTGACTTCTGTTGATCTCAAATGATCTCTTAATACCACCAAAAACAATAGGGGTCTTTTAATCACAAAATGATTATTTTATATTCTAGTAATTATAAAAATTTCCCATCATTGCTATCTTGATATGTCGCGTTTAAAAGCCAAGCGCCACAAACACCTACACATACACACCCATACACACCCATACACACACTTGCGTGATTGCATAAATTCCTTCCGATTTCGGCAAGCAATCAAAAAGTTATAATGGAAAAGCTTTGCAAAAAGCTTAAACTAAGAAATGGCATTCACTTCATGTTTCCTATGAAGTTAGGTTTTGGGCGGGACCGACATGTACCTTGGACAGAACAAAAAATTAACTTCATCCTATGTAATGCATCAAAGCACACTCCGGACTGCCCCCTCAATGAATAAAAAATATTTTATTGTGGTAAAAGTACATCTTTCAGTCATCTGCAGCAATTTGTTTTACACTACTACACAACGAATTCCGAGATTTTTAATGTGCTTGAAATGTTTTGCATAACTTTCCAAATCAGAGCAAAGCATCAGTGTTAGAGGACTGCTCGGGGCATCAACGAGACCAACCGTGCAGTGATGCGACATGATTGGTGACAATCATTTTCCTGTGTTAAATATGTAAGAGTGTTTCCTACTTCGTGAAAATGAATCGATATGCAGCAGTGGTTGCACCAGGGGAGGACAGGATTCGTATAAGGAGGAAAACATGGCGGTCCCAGACATTGCCCGTCAAGGACGTCTAGCACCACGTTGCCGAAGATGATTTCAAATCATTTAGGAGCCAAGAATTGGTATCATTAAAGTAACGCTATAGGCTATCAAGACTGAATGGCAAATCGTCTTTCATAGCCTTCTGGTAGACGCTGTTCCTATCCATTCACAGTTTTTAATTACCCTAAGGCTTCCGGGATTGTCATTCGGAACCCCACCAGGATTCTTAGACGAACGTTGCCGAAATTTTTGGGCATATTCTTTGAAGACAAATTAAAAATTTGGGTTTTTATTTAAAATCTGCCCTCCTTTAGACTTTTAGAGCAAATTCAAGATACTCGTCAGCTGGGCTGGTTCTTGTCGGGGGATTACCTTCTTTATCATACCTATTATGATCCAAGACGAAACTGGCATTTCCCTGGGGGTCTTCCCGACGGTGGGTCATTTCTCTCTCCCACCCCTGCCTACAATTCTGTTTCTAGCATTCTTGAGTCACCAATATGATCAGATTTTCCAAAAGAAATCTTAAAGTTGATGCAATGACTTTATTTCATGTATCACAGTTGAAGAAAGTGCGAGCGCGTATAAAACGTCACAAACGCATTGTTATGTGATGCCGCGCAGCAATTACATTTGATTTAGTTTCTACAAGTACTGAAAGGTGACTTGCAGGGATTTTCATTTCAGTTATCAATCAACACAGGTTTAGCAGGATACGTTCTTGAATTGTACAATCTATATGCTATATGCCACCAAAGAAAGTATTCACATAACTATGATGCCACTGTGTATAAAATATGACTGAGCAACACGGGACACGAAACAAAATAGCAAATCTTGGCTAAGTATTACTAAACAAGACTGCAACCAGCTGGACAGGCTTTCAGTCGGGTCGCAGTCGGGTCAGTGCAGTGTGCGCTGCCCATACTTGTCAGGCTGTAGGGCATATTTCTTGTTCAGTCATACCTACCCAAGATTGGCTATTTCGTTTCGTGTCCTGTGTTGGTGACAGTCATTTTTTATACAAGGCGGCATAATAGTTATGTGTATTTTAACTATGATGACATTTAGGTTATGCAGCGGTAAATTACGGAGTGTGTGTGTATTTTTAGTTTGAAGCAGGAAATACGTCTTAATTGCTGCGTTGAGTAATTATACAATTCAAGAACGTATCTTGTTAAACGGATGTTGATTGATCACTGAAATTAAAATCTCTGAAAGTCACCTCTCAATATTTGTGGAAAATAAATCAACTGATCAAATGTTATTGCTGCGTGGCATCACCTAACAATGCTTTTGTGACGTTTTACACGCGCTCCCTCTTCCCACAACTCTGATACGTGAAAGAGAATCACATCAACTTTCAGGCTTTCTTTTCGAAACTCTGGAATGCGGCCCTTCGCCTCATCCCCTCTTCTCCTCTATCTGACCAGGAACTTAGCTGTAATCGAGAACAACTGATCAAGAGCTTATTAGCTTCCTGCGTTGGATAAGGGCGAACTATCGTAGCCTCATTCGTGAGCAGGGTCTGGTTTGTCGCAACTTCTTATCGTGGGATGGCAAATGTATGTCGCGTATCGCAGACTTCTGTATGAAAAACATCGAAATGATCATGCTTGTAGTCAGGCATGCTAGAAACAGGGGTAGAGGCGAGAGATGACCCTCCGCCGGGAAGACTTACTCTCAGGGAAATGCCAGTTTCGTTGGGGGCCTAAAATTTATGATAAAGTATATAATCCCCGACAAGGACTGGCAGACCGACGAGTTTTTTTTTTTTTTTTTTCAATTTGTTTTAAAGAAGGGCAGACTCAGTAAAAACAGCAATTTTCAATTTGTCTTCAAAGAGAATGCCCAAAATTTTCTGCGCCCTTCGCGCGCCTTAATTTTCGCATTGCCCATCCTTTTGGCAACCCGGCACTTTTTTCAGGGCTTTTCATTTCCCCTCCCATTGTGGAGATAAGCCACCCTCCCTGGAAAATCCTTTCGCCACACGGAATTGTTGACTCAAATTTGTGGTTCAAAGTGCGAGATCCAGCCATCTAAGGCGTCTGGAAAGCCAAGGTCGGGCTGAGGGCGTTTTCAATGGCTTTAACTTGAATGAACCTTCAAGAGAGTTTGATGCGCAGGCGCACCGTACTGAGTATAGGCCGGGCAAGGGTGCGTACAGTAACTGCAAACACTTCGCCAGCATTGCAGGTACCGTCAATCTACATGGACAGTATTTGACACCCTAGTAATTCCCTGCGTTTCACCACTTTGTTGTTGTTGTATGTAGGCCTTTAGTACACACACGATTAAAGTGTCCAAGTTGATCCCTTAAAACGCTTCATAATAAGTGGACTAAATTCCACAATGTCATATCTGCGTTCTTACATTGCAAGTGCAACGACTTACCGACCTGATAATTAATACGTAAGTACGTAATAATACCACGTACGTACGTAATAATTATAACGTATTTACGTTATAATTTAACGTACGTTAAGTAATAATACTACGTACTTTCGTGATAATTATCACATAAGTACGTAATAAAAAAATTTTACCATTTCCTATCTAGAGCTTCGTAAAGTAAAACCACATCTAATGATTTGCACAAATTTTTAATTTTTTCTAGAGCAGGGATTTTCAACCTGGGGACCCGTCCCACCGGTGGGTCATTTCGCAGTTTCTGGTGGGATATGAGCTCGTCGCAAGTCCCGTACCAAAAATTAACGGCTTTTGTTTACTTACTATAATATACGGAATCACCTATACGTAAAACAATTTCTCTATAGATGCCAGTATGTTCCTAAAAAACGTATACATTTTTATTGTATTTTTAATACATCAAAATGATCAGAGATACGAGAACGTATGCCGTATACAGTGGTAATATTGTGATCTATAACAAAGTAAGAAAATGCTGTGAGTGAACATTTTTCGTAATGGAGGAATTTCGTCGCGGAACAACTAGAGCTTGAGCCAATCATCTGTCTGACATCCTTTGGCAAGCAAATCTATTACCTGACTGATAAATTCGAGCGAATCAATACCCTCAATATTTGTCTCCAGTGTCCAGAATCAAATATAATGATATTCCATGACAAGTTGCAAGGATTTCTTGCTACTCCGGATGTGCTGATAGAAAAGGTGAAACTAAAACTGTATGTTCTATTCCCTCACTTGGCTGAATATGAGGAAACTGCGTGAAACATCGATACAATGCCAAATATCCTGGAGCATCTGATGTGTTTGAAGTTTGAGTTTGAGGCATATTTTCCCGACCTGGATACAGCCAAGTTTGAAGTCACCAGAAACCGATTCGAAGAAAATGTCAGGGAATTGGAAGAAAACGACGAAGCCCAGGAAGAATTAGTTCGCTTACGAGAGGAAACTGCATCAAAAGTAGTGTTTGAAACAAAAATTGTGTGCGAGTTTTATTTATGTATAAAGGACAAGTATCCCGTACTATCGGATCTCGCCATACGAAAACTTGTGTCCATACCTATAGTACGTGAATAATTTATAAAGATCCCTCACATAGGATTTCTTCCAAATATTGTTTGAATTGTTAAAAAATAACCACGAAAACTACGACAATCGATAATTCTTGCACTGCCATCTTTATTCCATTCAATTCCACTCCTGGTTGAACAAACCAATCGGAGTGTTCTGATATATGAATA
>WURT03479947.1:0-12236 GCA_009936505.3 Holothuria glaberrima | reverse complement strand
GTGATGCTGAGATTCCTTCCTCGTCATATATGGTGGCATATTTGGACCTTTAAGAAGAACATACATTAAAATATAACATCCTTTATGAATCTTTCTACCACACAGACGATGATTTGCTTGGATGGTCAGTGTGTAGAAGCTACCTCGGTGCCTGTACCAGTTGACGGAGTCTGGTCGGAATGGGTAGAACATGAATGCTCTCGAACATGTGATTGTGGCATTCGCTTCCGGGAGAGGGAGTGCAACAATCCAGTACCGTTTTGGGGCGGGGCACCATGTGAGGGACCGAGCGTGGAATATCAGTTCTGTAACACTGATGTGGTAAGTGACTTATAGCAAGTAATGCACATGCTTTAGCCATGTTCTAAAGTGGTAACCATTTTATAATCATTACTGCCCAAAACTTGGTAGTACAACTTCTTACCTGAAATGTGAGTCACTCAAAACATATGTGAAGGACACAGCTATAGACCTAATGCACTGACGTCACGCGGCGTCCTTTTGGAGGGTTGCAATGATAAGCGCAGTGCCCTTACTTCTACCGAAGTCACACTTTCAGTTCCGTGACGTCATACGTCTTATGCCTTGCAAACATTTTGTTTTGACTGGAGCGAAAACAAAACAATTTCTGACCATCGATAGGTAGGTACTTGCGAAATTCACTAGGACAAGTCCACTGCTTTTTGAAAATGGGGGGGGGTAGGGGTGGGGACATGACCATGACGGGAATGCCTTCAATCCCGAATGACAAAGTTTAGGGTCGAAGCAAAGGATCTGGGGCTCAAATAAGGACCGTGGCAAACTTTGGAAACCACATGATTTGATGCATAATCTGAGGCATTTTTCTACGATTTTATCCATTAAATGGCTGTTTTCACCATTTTGAATTTAATTCCATTGAACCACTTGTATTGCAAGCTTTGGAAGCAAACATGTGCCCATTTATTTAGTTGGGTTCTGGACAACCCCCATCTACTTTCAAAAGTGAGGGCAACACTTCCCTCACCCGACCCCTCGTGCTGCACATCTTGACGTTCATTTGTTAACTTTAATATTTTATCATTTGGTTTTAAAGGAGTGCATGCCCACGTTCATTCAACTCTATTGTACTCACATATTATTTCATAAAAGCACTTTTCGTACTTGCAACACTAATGTTGCTACCATGCCATCTTCTTCCTTCAGTCTTGTGGAAATACCGATGACGACTTCAGAAATGAGCAGTGTGCGGAATCCAACCAGTACCCTTTCAACGGAGAGAATTACTTCTGGTTTTCATACTTTGGTTCATTTATTCCGGGTAAGTTAATTTATTTCTAGTCAAAAATGCAGCTTGAGGAAATTGATATGGTTACGCAGGGGGTCAAACATGTGCCCCATTAGTCTGTCTGCAGATATGTTGTGGGATGAAACATGTAGCTGTATAAAAAAGGTCTGGTCAAATTTGAACCGAATCTGATCAGAGGGGCACTGAACAGAAATCTGATCAATTATTTGATTAGATTTGGTTCAGAAATGATCAGAATTGGTTCATTTTTGAGCCGGATCTAGTCAAATTTTTGACAAGATTCCTGTTCGGTGCCCCTCTGATCAGACCTTTTTTAGAGTGTACACATTGTGATTATTAAAGCATCCAACACGGCAAAAAAGTGTTTAGTCGTCCTTTTATTGCGGTAAATTTTATGAAGTTAGGTGTGAAGAATATCCGTTTGGGTGAATCATGGAAATACTACCTCCGAGGTAGTACTTATATGGGTGAAATGAGTGGTGTGAATGTATTGAGAATGTCGTGTACTTTTCCTGATGGAGAGGCCCAAATTAACAATGGTGCGAGTTCAGTTCAGTTTACTTTATTCTTCCTCCGCAACATCACTACAGGTTACAGCACACAACATTAAAATACACGAGTCATGATAATTAAACCTACCATCAATTTTACGCACAACTAAGGGAAGAGAGGAATGTCACAGAACGCCTCTCGGCACTCTGCCTGTGTTGCGCCTGGGTCCGTTATCGCCAGTCTACATGGCTTTGAGAGAATCAGAAATGAATAAAGAACTAACGCTGGGTTGGTTGTAAAGATGATGTTGCCTTTTTTCTCTTTATATAAAGTATTAATACATTCCACCAGAAGAATACAAGATTCACTCTTCAGCTAACACATATTTTGCAACTAACGCTGAATCATTGATCCATAACCAGATAAAGCTGAAATCAATTTAAATCGAAGGACGCATAGCGCATCTAACACTCTAAAACAAAGAGTGAAATTCACTCCAAAAAGAGTGAATTAAAAGACCACTTCTAAGGAAGAGTGAATTTCACGCGGAGTGGAGTGAAAATTCACTCCAAATAGAGCAATATTTCATTCTATTTGGAGTGAATTTTCACTCCAGTCCCGGTGAAATCACTCTTCCTTAGGAGTGGTCCCTTAATTCACTCTTTTTGGAGTGAATTTCACTCTTGTTTTTAAAGTGTACTCCTCAGAAAAAAACCCCTGCAATTCAAAGACAGTGACACGTTTTAATTGCTACACTCTACACCATCACAAGCGATACACTTTAAATATTATTTTGCATTGAATCACCACACATAACATATGTGTATGTGTGTGACAACTTGGAGCAAGCCTGTCCTCTATTCTCACAACCTTGCAATAGTTTCAACATATTAGGATCACGCGAATTTGCATAAATTGTAACAACAATATTTCAGTCCTATTTGACATATAGACTATAAATACTTGACAAGTATTTACTAACAATATTCGACCTCTACCATTTCTATAACGTGTGGTCCCCAGTCCTTGACCTATGAGAAATACGTACGGTACACAATTCACATGAATAAACTTATGGCTAAACACCCGACCTTCTTATTCCATTATATCTAAGTTTGTAAAAATATCTTAACGGTCCTTACTAAGTAAAAATAAAAAGAAACAAAAGTTAGCCACTTTCAGGCAACTTGCTTAAATTATCCCATACACCTAGTTTTGTCAACAAAGACTGACACGTCGTGAGAGATGTTATCTCCGTTGTTACACTTCTGAGGCCAAAACGAATCAATTAGAATTTCCCTCTAGCTTTAGCCTGTTCCCTACTAATCGCCCTTAGTATACCTCCGAAAATTGTTTGAATAAAACTGCCCTCGGTAAACGAATTGTCATCCCAGGACAGAAAGTGCAACCCAAAGTTACAAATTCCATTGTAAAATCCATCGCACCCTAGCTGCGACAAGGAACGAGTAAGTTTTCCTCATGTCAGTTTTGCGCCCCATCCAAGTACAAAAACAAACTGTGTGTAACTAACGAACGAAACGTTTTAAGCCGAAAAGTGATATATAGATGGAGATCAATTGAATACTTTAATCTATGCTACTCCAGTAGCATCTACCGGTGGATTCTTGTCACGGAAATCCGACTGAAAATTTAATTTATGCTGATTTAATTAATGAGTAATCTTTGGATAACATTCCGCTAAATTCTCTTGGCTAAGACTACCTTCAAGTCCCTTCATTTAAGCTTTCACTTCATCAAAAGGATTCACTGAACACATCCTAGACGTTCATCCAGGGAGGTGTTTCTTTAACAGAAGATTCAACTGAAAATTCAATTTATTCTATCCGATTAAGGATGAGGAGAGGATCATTTAAGGGATCATAAGACTTAAGGGTATCTAATTCTTTTGTCTTCACTCTAGAAGCGTCCAATTCAAACTTGAATCAAATCCGTTCAAATGCGAGCACTGAACCAAAATCTATTCAAATATTGGACTAGATTTGGTTCGTTTTGAACAGTAAATGCTTAGTTTTGGACCGAAACTAGTCAAATATTTGATAATTTTTCGATTAAATACCCATTTGATACGTTCACTTTGAACCTGACATTTTTAGAACCAAGGATTTAAATTCAAACCAACTGTTTTTTTTTCTCCTGAGAACGAATACATACTGCACCACGAGGTCTACGACAAGGAAGTGGTGGAGGAGTGGGGGCTTAACCGACTCAAGGGTTCGTTAATGCTAGCAAAATAAAGGCAAAATGATATCATGATACTAAACTTTAACCGCTGCATCTATAAAGATTGTCTCCACGGATCAGATTTCGTCATCGTAATAGACTGGTGTGGCCTTCTTAAAATGGTGGAAATCACCACGCGTTAGGGTATCAAGTCATATTTTGTACCTTAAGATTTGTGATGTTTAGTAACTGCTGAGTGTTTATGAGCAGTTAAATGACGAACCCCTATGGTACTGTTACACTACAATCTGTCCTACGAGATGCCGGCAGCACATATCCTCCGAGTGTTCTTCATGATATATAAAGTATGAAAACCTGTTTGATTGCCAGTGTTAAGCCAGGGAATCGCTATTTTTTAAATAGCAACTCCCTGGTTATTGGCACCCATGATAATCGTGCAGATTCAATAAATTTATTGAAACTTCTCATTTCTTCCCCAAGATTTTTTGTACTGCCAAAATCCATGTTACGCTCCGCAACTTCATCATACCGAAGCGTATCCCCGGCCACCTTTTACGAATATTGATGGAACCGGATGCTGGGATTATAACAGGGAAAATTGGAACAAACTCTTCAAATGTATTGGAGGAACTTGTGAGGTAAGAAAGGGTTAACACAAAGCTAACTGCAGGTTCACAGTTTGATTCCATTGGTATTTACTATTTACCATATCCACATAGCTTAGAAAGGCCCGTGGCAAGACAAGGTACTGAAGGGGGCGAAATGGCTTCCAGGAGGGGAGGAAATTTTTTCACAGGGACCAAATGTGTAAAAATGTATGAAGTCAATGTCAAATTAAAACTTTCTAGGGGCGAAAAGTTTTCAAGGGGCTTTGCCCCTGGTTCCCCTTGGCTACGGGCCTGCATAACTATATTTGATCCTTGACGCGCCCTCCAGCCCAAGCTTTGTTCCATCTCTAATAATAAGCACCTAAATACTCCCCTTTTTGAAGAATCCTATCTGGACAATTCCCACCCTGGAAATTCCCTTCTAGATACTCATACCCCGGACATTTTCTCCAAGGGCAAATACCACCCTGGGAAAATCTAAACTTTCTGGTGAGTGAAGTTCTGTGAGGGTTAGTTCTCAATAGTGGATTGGTGGAAAGTTTCCTGGGAAAACTGTCGAGGCTGGGAAATTGTCCATGTGGGAATCTTCCGAGTGCGAATTGTGTAAGTGGGAGTTCCTCCGGAGGTACAGTTCGGGTTTAAATTGTCCAGAGCGTGTTGTCCGGTCATGGCAATTTTGCCCATATAAAGTCCTTTAATAAAGTGAAAAAAATCAACCTCTAGCTTTGTTTCCTATACGATGATTGCCTTACTCCGACTCTCAGCCAGTCTAGCTGCTGTTCGGAATGATTGTGATATTTGAATTTCTAAAAATAGCTTGGGATAATCTGTGGTAATGGTTGCTGAACATTATGAATGTAACGTGATTAACAGCTTAAAGTGGTAATTCAAGCCAGACCTGCAACCAGGTCTCACTTTCCTAAACTTTATGTGAGGCGTTACACATTTTTTTGCACTTTTCCACAATATTTGACAAGCGATGGCAATGTTTTGCTGAATTTAACAGGTCTGAGAGAAATTTGACATTTGTTGACGATAAAAGCATCAGGCTTTTCTTAATGCATGATATTAGATCAAGCCCGTAGCAAAAAGGGGGCCAGGAATTCACCCCCTCCTTAAAATTATTCCTTAGTTATAAAATAGATAAAATTACCACCTCTTGAATGCACCTTAGTTTATCTCTCCCTACCAGTGGCGCCGTCAGACTTTGGTGATTGGGGGCACCACCATATCATTGCTTAAATTGTCCTTTATTTTATGTGCCCTGCGTTTGTGCAAAGCGATGGGGAACCTTTCTTTGTCAGTGTATAAAGGTGCCGTCCTGGGCTGGGGGAGGGGTCCAAGGGGAGGGGACACTTTGAGAAATTTTGTGAATTTAAGGTTGATTAGATGCAAAATGGTGCTATCTTTTGTACAGTTTTGGAGGTGATATATATGACTGGAAACTGTCCATATTTTAGTGAATTCTAATTTTTGGTTAGGTGAAAGAGGCAATACAATGGGGGCATTGACATAATGCCCACAGTGGCGTTATGACGGGTTGCCATGCCGTATGACGTGTGATCGCCGGCCTGGGGGAGGGGTTTTGAAAAATTGGGTGTCCTTACATGCAATCTGGTGCCACATATGCTACCTTTCAAGTAAAATTTTCTGATAAAATTTTTTACCAATTTTAGATACTAAAAACTCGGTTTCAGTGAGGGGGCCCGAAATACGAGACATAATGAGACATAATGGTCATCAGATGGAATGGAAACCGTGACGCATGCGCGCGAAGCGCGCTGAAATTTTTCGTTACATAAGACTTCCATGACAAAACTTGCATTCTGAATCTGCATCAAGACACTTTTAATTGCCGAAATAACATACATGGCTCTCAAAAAGCCAGTTTTTTACCTATTAATTCGTAAACAGCTTTGGACTTTTGCTGCTGCGCTTCTCTGGGAGTTGCTATCGGAAGATATCGATAATGAGAACAACTTTGTGGTAGCTATGAAGCGCGCGAAAATTTTGATAGTTTGCGAGAGATTTGCGAAAATTCTGATAGTCTGAGAAACATTTGTGATAGAATATAATTACCATAGATCCATCAATCTGTCGAAACACACCTCACCCTACCCCCTACAGAAATCTACAGCTTAAACGCCTTTTGGGATCATTTTAAAATTTTCAGAATTTTTCGATTGGGGGGCACGCGCCCCCCGTGCCGGCGCCACTGTCTCCCTCCCAGACAAATATATTCCGCCTCCTGGAAGTTTCCTTCACTCCCTCTTCAATACCTTGTCTGCCTAATGCGTCCTGCAGTGGACATTTTATATACCTATGAGGACGTATACTTTATACGTCTTCTCCATTAAGCTTTTTAAGTCCATACCTATCCACATAACGTGGATGCTTAAATATGAAGGCCTCGAATTATACGTATGTCTGCCCAATACGTACACGTGTCTTTATACGTATATGTAACAGCTTATGGCCTTCTCAATGCCCAACACAATTCAACGCTTTGCATGAATGCAGGCTCTAGCGAACACATAGAGCTATCGCCCAAAGAACTTTTTAGAGTGCCTACTTCTCTGTAAAAGACTTGAATCCAGCAATAATATAATCCATGAGAGGAAAAACAGTTCTATATGTAACCCTTGAAAGTAACTATTATTTGAACTTCCTTTTAAGTCCCCTTGCTTTTGGCACACCAGACGTTTCTTCGACATTGTAAGACCCATAGGCGTGGGAGGCTGTCCAAGACTGGGGTAGGGGTACGGTGCTGAAAATTATTTCGGCTTCCGTCCTGGAGGAGGGCTGTAAGGGTGTGAGTTTTTGAATATTTGAGGATCCCATAAGATGCATATTTTGGTGCAACATATTTTAAGAGAAACCACTGACAATTTTGACATGTTACAGAGGAAACAAATAAGAGGTTGTCGTGCTCTAATGGAGGAGCAGGAGAAGCTTTTAGCACCATTACACCATTACAATAACTTATTTACATGCAGGATATCGAGTGGTGATGATGTAATCAGGATTAAGTGAGTACATAGAAATGTCCTAATATTATGGAGCTTAACACTGACTCCAAGTGTTACGTAAACACCCCCTCTCCTTCTAAAATAGAGGAAAATCTGTCTTTCCCGGCTCAGATCGATCACAATTATAGTCTTATCAAATGTACATCCTTCCCTTCTCAATCATACAGCAATTCGGTTGCGACGGTGTCTTGCATGGCAGTAAAGTCTTTGACGATTGTTTGATATGTAACGGTGACGGATCATCATGTGACTGTGTGTCTAGAAATATTGATGTCAATGGCACGGTTGGCAGTAAGTACCATTGTTAATTCGTAATGATGTAAATTGAAAACCATAGACTTGCACTATTCAATTTGGAGCTGGAATACGTTTCATTCGACTATGCTAAGTAATTCTCATGATCGTTTCCTCACATTTATTCATCTCAATAAGGATGATCTATATTCTATGAATTTGTAATAAGGACAAAACATTCACACACAATATATTAAAACATTAAATACAGTTTTAGAGTCATCCTGGGGTGAAATATTTATCTTAAGTATGATAAAAGGTATCATGCATTTTTGACAGTCACATAAACAAAGGTTTTTTCATATTCTCATTTGAAACCTCATTTTTTAAGTAAATCCCATTGTTACCGACACTAAACCATTTATCAGTACATTGTGAGACAAGTTCGTAGAAGTTTTGATTTCTTCTTGATTACACATCAATGAACAAAAGTATTTTCGATGTGGTAAAACCGAAAAATGCCACAGACTGATCAGTTTGGAACAGTTTAGGACAGTGGTTCTCAAATTTTTGAGTTAAAGGGCTAAATGGAGAGGCTAGAAAGAGGTCGAGGGCCGCAGACTCTCTTTGAGAGAGGACAATAATTGGAAAGAGCAAAATCCATACTTAAGAGGTCACAAAGCTAGTTGTATGTACGGCAAACAGAGAGAGAGGTATAAAGTTTTCATAGGAAGCGATTCCTCAAGCTGTAAAGAGGACAGGTTGCACTTTTGCAGCGTTAGCAATTAGCATTTTGGTCCCCGTACACCAAACCCGCTGTGGACAAAGAACAGGTAAGGCCAGTAATAGAGCCTAGAGTTGTATTTATTGTGTAAATAATGAAAAAAGTCGAAAGCACCATTGTATTGAGACATTTTCTAATTCCTTGCTAAAAGCAGGAGAAATCTCTGAAGTCACGGTGGTTCGTGTAAGTATGTGTGTATGAGTGTTTGAATGTGTGTTTGTGACGCTTAGCATGTGAACACGTTATCTCAAGGTGAAAGGAATGAATGTTATGCATAATAGGCATGTGGATGCATTATATCAAGTAAATCAGCCCTACAATTTTTGGTTGAGGTCAAATACGATGGAGGTCACCAGAGGTGACCCCACAATGAAAACCTTGGAAACTGGTTGTGAGCATGATTTCTAAAAAAAGACATGATGAACTGATTACGTTACAATGTCCACTTGAGTTTCTTCCTTGCCCAATTACACAATTTGATGATAGGCGGAAAATAATGTCCTATGCAAAAAAGAATATTTAATCCAGCAGGAAACCCGTGCAGAGCATACAGAGGGAGTTTTGTTTACAATCCTGCCCAATCCACCGTGTATTTGTCTGCCACCTAAGTGGTATAAAAAACCTAGCCGTGGTGATAATAATAACCCTTACGCAGTGGGGTTCGAAATGTGATAAACCGCACTTAGATAATAGAAAAGTGAGGTTTGGAAATGAACACCTTAAGCGTCCCCGATTCATCATGAAACGATGAGGTCCTTTCTCCCTTGGCATATGATTTTGTCATATCAAGAGGAAGAATCTTAATTTTTCTTGTTGGAAGCAAGGGGTCATATGAGGTCATCAGAGGTAACAAAATGGAAATCTTTTGAACGTCGTTCCTCAAGACAGGATACTTTAAAATTTCATACTTGGTGTGTGTTAGTGTTATAATCAGTAAATGTACCTTCTCATTTTGGTGATGGTCAAATATTATCTGCGGTTACAGAGGGTAAAGTTTTGAAAAACTTGTAAACTGCTTTTAAATATGATTTCTATATAACAGTCACAGTGAGCGATCGTTACGAACAACTCCTCTATTGCTCTTGGTGGAGGTCAAAGGTCATTTGGTGTCAAAAGAGGTTAAAACTTAAGGTACAAACCTGGTAAAGCAATATCATGAAGCCTTACTTTGATGGTCTTCATGGGTGACAATTGGACGTCCCGTTAAAGTTTAATAAGCATCTAGGTTTTGAGAAAGTCAAAGGCCATGCAGGGTCACCAGAAGTCAAACTCTCAATAACACATATACATCAAATCTTTCGCAAATAAAACTGCATAGTTGAATGCCATATTTTGTATGAAGGAACTCCATGCATTTATGTCAGATATGTCATCACTTTAAATGTAAAGCTAAGTCCTTAACACAGAAAAATTTTCTCCAAAAGAACGAGTAGATCAGTTCTAAACTGCTTGTATAAAATCTTCAATTAAAACAAAAAACATGAGAAAGGGACCAATCCTTATCCAGTGACTTCCTCTTAACCCCTGCCCTAAAGTTTATTCTAGAATAGGAGAGAGAAATATTCGCTCATGGCAACTATATTGACTAGTCCGACATTAATATCCAAAATAAGACTGTATAAGTCTAAAATAGTTCAGCCATAATATGTATGCGCAGCTATGAGAAATGGCATCATCATCCTTTGAAAAATAATTTGCTCTGAGATGTTTAATCGACTTGATACGATTTGTCTTTGATAAAAAGATTAGCTTTCAAGAATGTATCTCTTTAAATTGAAAGAGCAGAGTTTAAGAGAGGTTAGCCTTATTAATAAAAAGGACAGACTATAAACAAAGTTACCCTTATTAAAAACTTCAAGCAGCAAGGATTACTTGATCATGCATGGTATCTATTCTTTGTAGCCAGTCTGAAACAGGGCCACGCTTGATGGACCTATGATGAAAGGTTTTCATGGCCAGAGAGGCCATGATAAATCATAGTTTCCCATTAGGGGACACAGTTTTTGGGAGAGCAGAACACTTTTGGAGGCAACCTTTGATTTTGCCCTTCGTCTTTCAGATGAAACAATCGCTCTACGTTTAAGTCAAACTAGTCAGTTCCTGCTCTCACTAATGCAAGGCTTTGCTCTTTTCAGCCAGTCTATAGGACTGTGTTACGAATGATTTGAAAGTTCAACGACCTAGTGGAGGTCGTACTGAGTATTGGTGTCCCATCAGTAGACGTAGCTTCTTTGGCGGAGAGGAGTCTCCTCGGGAGAAACTTTTGGTATCCTTACCTTGTTATCCAGCTGAAGGAACTCGCTTTTACATAAAAGAAAAAAAGAAAGAGCTTGGAAGTGTTAAAATTAAAGCCAAAATAGTCAGTACTGTTTCCCGTTCTTCTCATCCAGTCTGCAACTGGGCTACGAATGTCAAACCTGCAATGTAAGGGTCCGATGACTGAGATCGGGACATGTTCAAAGTTTGCCATCAGAAAACGTATAGCTCCCTCTAAATAAAGAAAAAAAACTTTTAAGTAAAATTTATTATTGTAGGCTTTGGTGGCTTACAAAGATATCAGAGAACTGCCACTCTAATTATATTACACGTAATGACCTTACAGTACAATTTTTTGCTTTTTATTAAACCCATACAAATCAGTTCTTTTTTTTAGTAACCTATAGCTCATTTTGGGAGCAGAACTTTTTTTAGGGTAACGATTTGTTTTCCCTCTAGGTATTCTTCCAAAGAGACTTTAACAGAAAAAAACAGTTACGGATAAAGCCATGAAAGTCAGTTCTTGATCTCACCAGGGAGGTGTAACACATCCCTGATCTTATAAAAAATTCTAAAAACCAGGGTATGATATAAGCGGGTGTGACGGGCGATTCGCCCGCACATTTCTTAAAATCTCCCTCTAACCAAAAAACACGCGAGCGAAAATAGCGTGCCGTTGTGATAAAAATCGCCCTTTCAAGGTTCCGTGCAGATAAGGATAGTATTTGGAGAAATTTTAAATAAATAATAAATAGACTTTCATCAGAAGGTGAGAGCCAGTTAGTTTAAACTGTCGTAGTTGGGTCTCCAATCCCAATGCTCAATATCCTCCATTAATTTGTGCCAGTCGAGTCCTGTGAAGTTAAATGAAAAGGGACCGGTTAGCATGCAGTTGTAGCTAAGGTGATATGCACATGTGCTGGGATTAACGTTGTGATGAAAGCTGAAGGTAGACTGCAGTAAGTCTTAACCGCTGTCTGCTAGTTATTATTTATATACCTACACCTAAGTCTACACCTAAACTGACCGTGATAGTAGCAGCTAGTGAGTCAGCTTGGCCTATCGCTTCAGTCGAAGTAGGCTGTTAGAGGCAATCGAAAATGAGTTCGCTTCTGCCAGTGAATCAATTTGCCACCAGTATGTTTGCTAATCTGACAGATATAAAATGCTGCCGGCGATGAATTTCCCGAGGTTGCACTGCCTGGTATTAAGCCGTACCCCAATAAGCTGACCGTGGCAGTTGTGAATGCAGCAACCGTTGAAATGAATTGCCTTCCAGAAAATACTGCAATCTGCGACGCTGCAGGGCTAGCTATAGGTCTAGATATGCTTTAATAAGCTGG
>WURT03479836.1:6924-22024 GCA_009936505.3 Holothuria glaberrima | reverse complement strand
ATTCTACCACCGAAAACGTGTAAAAAACTTCATTTTTATCAGTCTTTACGTTTACTGACCGTGTGTTGCAGAATAACTGGTCAGTGATTAACCAATCAGAATGCAGGATTCTCAATAATGGATGGCTAGAGGTGGTAGAATTTCATATTAATCCTATCTGTTAATTCACATTTAGTATCAGAGTGTTCAGTGAAGAACATAGCATTTAGAGGAAAACGTTATTTTTTTGGTCCAAAAAGTTTACTACCTTTTAAGTCATGATTAACAACTAAACTACAGAAAGATAGGCAAATTCAAAATTAGATAGCTTGGTAACTTTATTTTCTATTTTCAGAGAAAGAAATTGACCATTTTGTAGCTTTTGAATAAGTCGCTTACCCAAACATTCAAATTGAGAAATGATGCAAAATTCGTAACTCTTAAAATATGTTATTTGTTTCACCAGAAAGGTATTGCCAAATTGTTATGGTGAAACGGAAGGGTTCAATATTACAAACGTTACTTTCTGTATGTGCCATAGACCCTTTTCCAAATAGCAATTACAGAGGATTATGGGAAAGTATTTTGGTAAGCATCGTTTTAGTCCACAGTAAAATGCCATTGACAAAAATGGCGTACACCAAAACTCTTTCCCACAATCCTTTGCAATTGCTATTTGGAAAAGGGTCTATAGTGATGCACTATTTCCCTCTGAACATCTGGTGCTGAGGATTGGAAGGTACTTCATGTAAGGCTATCTCAAACTGAGGTGAATGGACAACTGAAGGGAAATGAATAGGCTAAATAGCCTGAAGTGAATGGTATTGGTATAGATGTCAATTCACTTCAGTTTGAGGTTGGCATATACCTAAGGATTACTAGTTTTCATGCATCTTTAACCACTTTAGTGGACACCACAGCACCTCAGTGTGCAGCCCAACCACCAGATGTTTTTGAAAGGGTAGAACTTGGTCTACCACAAACGACTGTCTCTTGGACTCCTCCTACCTGTAGTGATTTGTCGCCAACAAACAGCTTTAGCTCACATTCTCCAGGAGATTTCTTCCCAGTCGGTCAAACTGAAGTCACCTTCACATGTATCGATACCGCTGGGAATACTGGCACATGCTCATTTATTGTGAATGTCAATGAAGGTCAGTTACCAGCAGTACACTTTACTTTTAATGATATTACTTTGGTCTATACACATAAAAGTCATGTATTTCAGGAGACCCTACTGTAAAGGTATTTCTGATGATGTCATCACATGGAAGGTTCAAGTTTTCACCTTTTGCCACAGAGATTTCCTATTTAATTAAGAATATCCTAATGTATTTCAGTTGCCAGAATGAATGCTTGATAGGGCAATGTTTGGTTTTCAGTAGAATATTGCTCTGTTGTAAGAAAATACTCACAAGTAGAAAGAATGCAGAATGGTGTTATTTCCTATCAAGATCGTCACAGGGCATTAATTAAGTGGTACCGCTTTATTGTGGATGTCAGGGGACTACCTCTTTGTGACAGGAGTATGATGAAACTCATAATATTACAGGATACTTAGGTCTAAATGAATTTGGCAGCATTGAAAAAGAAAGTTTTGAAGTTGATTCTTTTATGTTTTTCCTGTCCCTTTCCAAAACATGTAACAGTCATGGCCACCACAGATGCTACTGTTGCAGTGGCTGACATTCCCCTTCGTAGTCTTGTAGTTAGGTAAAGGTAAATATAAATGTCTTTGTTTTGATGGAAACTTCCTCAGTGAGGAAGATTCATGGAATCCAGAGATGGGGTAATATGAAAAAAGGAAGAAAGTATTAACAGAAGGGTTACAGCAAAAACATGTTTTTGATTCGTTGAAAGAGGAACTAAATCTTAGCAATCTGGTGAAATTTTCATTCAGTTCTAATGTGCCTTTCTCAAGATATTAGTAAACTAAATTACTATGTTTGTGGCCTACAGTAAGCATAAAGCAAGCAGGTGTTACATCATCTCCTCCCATTGATAAGCAATGCTTCCTTTTTTTTTTGTTATTCTATGTGTTGTTTTGACTAAGTAGAAGGGATATGACCTTCCCATGAGGACTTGAAAAGTTGGTAAAATGTTCATGCACATTACATTACAATAACATAAGATTATGGAGGAGAAAGTTGGTTGAAGAGTTGAAAGAAAAAAATATCATTAATGTGAGGTGATGATGTAAGATGGACTTGCTTCAAGTTCTGTTTGGGTCGAAAATTTCACAACTTGAGTTTTGATATCTCGAAAACTACACATGAGATGTCAATACAAATTGGACCAGACTTCATAGATTAAATACCCTTCTGACATATCAAAACTCCACTTACGCCTAAATCTTTCCTTTAATTGTTCTTAAATTTACGGGAAAAATTAAAAAAAAAAAAGACAAACAAACAAAAGAAAAACAAAAGCTTACCATTAGATCAATTACTTTATGCAACCTTTTTTGTGGGTGTCAGATTATGCACATAAATGATACATATCCACACCAACTCCATACCAACTCGAAAAGCTAGTATAAAAGTAGGGCCTAGCTGGTGCAGTGACATCATTGGAAATATTGATAATTTGCTCAACGTTTATTCAATATTTCTGCAGTGGATACTACACCACCAGTCTGTGTTGGTTTGCCAACGGATGTATCTGGAACTGCCGAGATAGGTGGAGTACCAGGATCCATGGTTAGCTGGGTTGCTCCAACATGTAGTGACCTCTCAATGACTACAATAAGCAGTACCGCAAATCCAGGAGACTTTTTCCCAGTTGGAACAACGACAGTGACGTACACATGCACAGATTCTGCCAACAATCCAGGATCTTGCATGTTTGACGTAAATGTAACTCTAGGTAATTTTGCTATTTGTTTTTTTTTTTTTTGCTGACATTTTTCACAGGCCACTTTGAACCAAGACTCTTTCAATGGTCAGTTGCTTAATAAGCTGTTACAGCATACAGGCTTAGAGACAGATATGCTGGAATAGCATATAATATTTGGCTTGTGTGGCTTCAAGATGGTATAGGCTTTGCATGAAAGGTCTATGAAGTTAACTGCTTCATTCTTATTTTAAAGAGATGGTGCAAGCTACACATTTCACCTACAAATGGCCCCTCCCTAACAGTTTTTCATTACAAAATAAATCAGTGGGGCCTCCACCCTTTGAAATATTGTGGGGCTCAAATTTTTTAAAGTTTGGTGAGAATTTTTACATTGCAGGTGATTTTATTGTAAAACTGGCTGATTTAAACGGCTATGAAGGTACTAGAATTTCTCACAGATAATTATCCTCTTTATGATGTTATATCCTAATCTGGTATGGCAATCCCATATGAGTACCAACCTTAGAGTATTTATTGACTAGAGGCCAAGGTCTTATACATGCACTGTACAAAATTTTGGACAATTTGAAAGCAAGAGTTAGGCCAAAAATGGTTTAGTTTCTGACAGTCAGTCATTGTGATGTCCTTGTCTAGTGGGTGAAACATGACAACAACATTTTGGTACTGTTTGGAACCTATTTTCCCTTCCAGTTCTTGAAGAGTAAAGGAACAGCAGTACCTTTGTTGCTGTAAGAACATTATTTTACCTCAAGTTTGATTATGTCAGAGTTAGTGCCACAAATTAGTGGCATGTTGCCTATATCTGAGATTTATTTTCTACTTTCAAAGTCGCAAAGTGAAGGTAAGAAATACTAGGTTGCCTACTTAGCCACCTCACTTACGCATAGACTGTGCAATCCTTACTTCAGTCTATGTTTGACGTATTACTTATGCATACAACGTTATTGTAATGTTTAGGTAACAAAACGTTACATTAGCAATACGATTCACTACGAAACCCTGCGCAAAGATTACAAATGAAGGCTTTAATAGTGGTCTAACATGGGTAATAAACACTGAAATAGGTAAAAGGTACTGAACATTCGTATGTCTCCTTGAACTACAAATCCTTGGCTAAATATCTAAAACTCCAAACGTACAGAATTTCACATTGAGTGAGTAGACAGCTGCTTGTAAGATCAAAACACATGCAGAGTATGTTTGAACGTGAAAGCAACATCTACTATAACTTGTATGCATGCTGCGATGACCGGAAAACAGAACGTGCAGATTAGCGTGTGTATTTCGGCTTTCATAGATGCTGTATTTAAAAAGTGCGCTTTATTTCTTTATGATTATGAGATGCCCTACAGCGTTCCTCAGGGCTAATTGTGAGCACTCCATACGCAGGCAAGCACTGTAAATACCAAAGTGTCAGAGAAAGTACATTTCATGTCTTCAAATGAAAACAACCCTTGAGAAAGCTTATCAATCTGTGAATGGCAATAGGAAAATTAGATTGCCATCAAAGTCTGTCCAAATTATGAGTATAATGCACAAAGCTTTAAATGATTTTTCTCTTGCTCAGTGTTTTCAGCATATGTGAATAAAATAACATTGCTTTCAATACTTGTGATACAGTCTAACAGATCTTTCCCACAATTCTCTGCTGACATATCTCACCCTCCATCCAGTTTTACTTTTCTGAAAAAAAAAAAACAGCTAAAAGCCATGGCTTTACTTGATTTTTTTTTCTTGTCATAGTTGACACAACTCCTCCAGAATGCATCAACCTTCCTGCTGATATCACCCGTTCTGTGGAACTCGGATTACCAGGAGATGACAGTGTCACATGGGAAGAGCCAACTTGCCAAGATGCTTCAGGCACAGGTCGTGTGCGGGACAGCACGTTCACTCCTCCAGCCTTTTTTGCAGTTGGTACTTCCACTGTTGTGTACACCTGCATAGATGATGCATCTTTGACAACGTCCTGCTCCTTCGACGTCACTGTTCAGACACGTAAGTTTACTATACAATCTTTCTCCTCTTCCAGTAAGTTTTTTGAGAAATTGGTGAGTTCTGTCCATGAAATTGCCACATATTTATGCTACTATTGTTACTCTTTCCTCTGCAACAGGAGACACAGTTCCCCCTACCATAGTTAACTGTCCAGAGAACCAAGTCCTGACAGTGGAACTGGGAACTCAGTCCATGCGGGCCTTCTGGGCTGTTCCCACAGCAACTGATGTGTCTGGGGTAGCAACCATCCAGTCAAATACACACAGTCCTGGTGATATGTTCGATGTTGGAATGACAACAGTTTTGTATGTCTTTGTGGATGCTTCCCAGAACACAGCAACTTGTCAGTTTATTATCACTGTAAACACAGGTAAGGCTTAAAATTATCCCAGTGCAGTGGCATAGCCATAGTGGGGAGGGGGAAAGTGGGCACTGCTCCCCCCAGAAATTATTTTGTTACACATTCTTGCCCCCCCCCCCAAATAATTTCAAGTGAGTTTTCTTTGACAGAAGAAAATACAACATATGCATTAAATGCAAACTGTGATAAATATGACAAGCTTGGCAATGAATGAATTCAGCCAGTTGGCAGATACAAACTTAACTGAAAACAAGAAAGCAAGAAATAATGGCTCCCTGGTCTAATTTGCAAAAGCATTGCTTAACCCCATGCATGCAGTATCAACATATACATATCATAGTCATGTACATTGTACATGCTGCTGCACACTGCACCATGCTTCAGTACAGTAAGTTTGTAAAAAGGTGTTAGGCAGACATACATTAATATATTTATTTTGATTCCCCCATCCCACTGAGAAGTGCCCCTCAAACAAAGAAATTCTGGCTATGCTACTGTCCCAGTTTAGGTTGAAGTAATAACTTCTTGGCCTTCCTCAAGTTGGTAGGATGAGCATTTAAACTGAGGATTTATTATGTGTGGTAGAAATGTATCCTTACCTTGACATTAAAAGACTTTGCCAATATTTTACTCCTTTAATAGAGGACACAACGCCACCAACGATAAGCAATTGCCCAGGAATCATTCCTAATACCATTGAACTTGGAGAACCAGGAGCTGTTATTACTTGGACAGAACCAACTGCAACTGACATTTCTGGCACCGTTGCTTTGACAAGCAGGAGTCACCAGCCATCTTCATTGTTTACTACTGGTGTTACACAAGTTACGTACGTCTTCACCGATATCAACGGAAATGCGGCTACTTGCAACTTTATGGTTATCGTCGACGAAAGTGAGACTTGTCAACTCTATAAACTAAGGGCCATAATAATCTTAACAGTTATAGTAACATTTATAGTTATTTTACTTACAGTATCTACAAGGATGCAATCTAAATGGAAAAGATAAAAAAAGAAATAGGAAAAACAGTATTCAAATAAAGAATATAAAATAAAATAAAAATAAAAATAAAAAATTGAAAGTTTCAGATAAATAAAATAAAGAAATAAAAAATATAAAAAATTTCTGTTTTAGGGTCGATCTTGTTTGGTTGATAAGGTTTTGCACTCAAGACACTTTACTGAAAAGTCCTTTGAAAGCTGAAAATTGTTGACTTTGTACATTTGTAGAGATGTGTATGATAACAGACTGATGAGGAGTAGTATAGTGGTTACATACAGATTCATGAACAACTTAATTGATATTAGGTGAACTTGGTATAGGGATATATAAATTTGGAGGAATAGTATTCAAATAACACAGCAAGACTTTCCACTTTTAAGGGGAAATTTGTCAAGTCAATTCCTGTGGAAGTCCTTGATTTTTTTTTTTTAATTGCTATATGATCTACAAATTAAAAAAAAATTTTTTTTCAAAATCCTGTGGCTACATGTGGTAGAGTTTGTAAATAACTATAAAGAGATGCATTTTTTGTTTCCATGGTAATTCATCATTGCTCAGTTTTGTATATTGCCATCATGCCTTTGAAAAAGTCTTGTTTTAGTGTCCAGTTTCATTATCCCACAATTTTGCAAGCAGTACTGGACAACACTCTCATGGAAAATGCCTGTCCAGACAGTTTCACTCGGACAGACTTTTGTGGACAATTTCCACCCTTTACAACTCTCAGCCTTGAAAATTCTCCTTCAGACATCTTTCCCCACCAGAAAATTTGGATTTGTCATGAGTGGGAATTTACCTGGGATACCTAGGAGGGGGGTTATTGTCAAGAGGGGAGGGAAGATGTCCAGGAAATGCCTGCCAGCACATATTTTGATGCAACATATGATAATACAACCATAAATATTCTTCTCTTTTGAAGTTCAAATATTGAATGGATGTTCAATGCATCAAGCTATTTGCCTGACCTTTTTCAGTGGTAGCATGCCACAAAAGTGAATTTCTAAAGACTTTTGACTAGGATCAACCATTCCAAGCAAATTTTGAGATGACATTGAACATTTTTTAACAGAATATTTGTTTTCCTTCTTTTGCTTTACAGTTAAAGTTGAAAGTTAAATTATCTTTTGTTCTTCTATTACAGTTGACACCACTCCACCCACAGTTCTCAGTTGCCCAGCAGACATGGAAGTGACCATCGAATTAGGTAGCCCAGGAATGTCGGTCCCCTGGACTGAGCCGACTGCAACTGACTTGTCTGGCACTGAAACTGTTCAATCCCGTTCGCATGCACCTTCATCATTTTTCCTCGTAGGAGACACAGTTGTAACTTACACATTTGTGGATGCCTCTGGGAATACTGCAGATTGTAGATTCACCATAACCATCACACCAGGTGCTAATGAGCTGTTCTCCATAATTTTTTCAGGCTTTAGCAAAAACTTTTTGTGCACAAACTTGTGGCAGACATTTAAAATGATGAAAAACTTTTAAGGAAAATGAGTGAACTTTCAAAGCTGAATATGTCTATGTCTAATTATGCATACCTCCTCCAGGCATTTTGCATACCAAGCAAAATTTTCTGTTTTGCCTTTCTTTGTTTATTCTCCCCAGTTTTTCAAAGCCTTCTTTTTCCATGTTATGTTTCACCAAAGTTTCATCTTGCTCTGTGTGAACTGCCCAAGAGTTTCCTTTACAGTAGCAACTTTAAATAATAACAATATTTAATTAGGCTTGTGTAGTGCCAACCAACTTCAAAAGTTACTGCTCAAGGTGCTTTACAAAGGGAAGCAAACTAAGTCTAATAATTATATGCAGTACTGACAAAAATGAGTTTTGAGTTAACTTAAAAAAAAGTTTTGAGCAAGTCTGTAAGTCACCTTGTAACATATTACACAGAAACGATTCACAGTACTGAAAACCTCAGCAGCCATAGGTTTTCAAGGGTAGTTTCAGTTTTTGTAGTTAGTTCTACAGAGGATAAAGGCGCCTGTCATGTGTAGGTTGTAGTGTCTGTGTAGAGTCATTGTTAGTTAGCCTTTGTTTTCTTTTCTCTTCTTGTAATAACAAGAACTGTAACTTAGGAGTATGTGGAAGTTGTCCAACATTTTATTTGCTTTTTTTTATTTTTATTTGCTTTTTTTTATTTTTATTTGCTTTTTTTTATTTTTATTTGCTTTTTTTTTATTTTAGTTGATACAACACCACCTACAGTGGTGTGTACCCCTTCAGTGGAAAGTGTGATTGAACTTGGAGAACCCGGATTGACAGTGACGTGGTCAGAGCCAACAGCAACAGATGTTTCTGGCACAGCTTCCCTGGTCAGTCGGTCATCTACCCCAAATTCCTTCTTCCCTGTAGGTGACACAACAGTCACCTATGTCTTCACTGATCCTACTGGCAACACGGCTACCTGTGAATTTTGCATCTCTGTTAACACAGGTATCTCATCTATCATGAATCCACACTTAAAGCTATGAATTGCAAAATACCTTGTTTTGTTATGCTATGTTGTAGCCATCATTGGTTCATCCAGGGGAGGGTAGGGTAGGGGAAAGCTCATTGTGCATGATCCTTCCCCCTCCCCAGGGTTCTCAGATAGAATTTTAGGACTGTTTGCAATGCAGTCAAGCTATAGTTTTTCAGTAGGGGAAGGTGTATTTCCTACTTCTCTGCAAGACTTTATATTAAAGTGTCATTTCTGCTAATTTGGAAGGTGCTTTTAGGCACGTGTCTGCATATGATGCACACCAACTAATGGTGGCCCTGTACTCAGATGGTATCAAGAAGTTTGAAATTCAGAGCTCATCTCCCTACCATAACAAAGTATCGTTCACACACCATTACCTGCCTTTTTGTATTAAAGCAATAGTTGAGTATGACCTTAAGGTAAATTCCTTTATGTATGTGACTGCAGATAGTGTTTCACACTTCAGTATAACAGGCATGCTAAGTTGGAAGCTGTAATGATTGTTTTTTTTTAACTCTTTGTTCAGCAATATGCACATTTTCTGTTTTTTATGTCAAATTTCATGATGAATATTGAAATTGAGAAAACTTCTAATGAACAATGATTCCTTTATAGAGGACACAGTCCCACCAACCATCAGCAATTGTCCTAATTCAGATGTTGAAGCTACTGTAGAATTTGGAACTCCAGGCACCACTGTCTCTTGGCTGGAGCCAACTGCCTCTGATGTATCTGGAACTGCCATCCTGCAATCAGCTTCAAATCGTCCAAATGAATTTTTCAATGTCGGCCGGACTCTGGTGACCTATGAGTTTATAGATCAGTCTTTGAACTTAGCCACATGTACATTCTTTGTCAATATCCTAGAAGGTGGGTACCTGCAATACTTATCACAGAGTGTTAACAGTCTGGGGATATGAAAATGTCTTAGTTGGCTTTTTAATGGCAAAAGTTTGAAAAATTAACAAAGTTGGAACATTTTTCTCATCAAATGGTCAATACATTGTAAACACAGTATCTGGGGAAGCATAACCATGATGGATCTTAGACTTGGCTTGTAGATGTCCCATATTTAGTAGGAGAAGCCAACCATATTTTGTGGAAGTGGGTTTATCTGGGGATCAGTAGAGGTCAAACAGTGAAAATCTTAAAACCTGCATGTGAGCACAGTGTCTCAGGAAGGTTAACTTTGCAGGATGTTATTGGTGACATGTGGATGGGTCGTATTCAATAGATATTCCCTGTCATTATTTTTGGAGGTCAAAGGTCATTTGGGGTCACCAGAGGTCGTACTGTAAAAAACCTCTCAAACATGATATCTTCCAAAAGGTGAACATGTATTAATCTCCTAATAGGTATCTGAGTCAGACCGGTTACCATGATTGTGTCATGGGCAGGGTTTTGTTGGAGTGTGACATAGGGGTGGGATAGAAAGAAAACGGTTTCCTCTCACCTGGTTTTTTAGGTCTCCAGGCACGAAACAGTGCAATATTTATGCCTCAAAGGTAGAGAAGTTTATTGTGTCAGCACATTTTTCCCCGAAGACTCCGATGATTTTTGTCATTATTTTTTTTCAAGCTTGGGTCATGGGGGGGTTTCAACCCCCAGACCCTCCCCTTGGCTATGCACTTGATCTGAGTGCACAGTGTTGTGCATATTATTTCTGTAATATTATGTGTTGGTCAAAGCAACGCTTGAAATACACGGGGGCGGAGTGCGAATTCCCCCCGAAATGCTAAAAATCGCCCCCAAAAGTCCATGACGGGTGCGAAAAAAATACGAAAATTTGAGCAAATCGCAGCCGTAAATTCCCAAGAACATTCGTGCTGAGAATGCTTCACCTTTTCCTCTGGTGAAAAAAATTATGTAGTCAAATTTCTGATGAAAAATAACACAGAAGCAAGACTTCTAAATGCTCAAACGAGTCCGAATACCTGCCGATAATCGCAATTTGCACAAGCTTTTAAAACCTGTACGGCGAGATCTAGCGATCATTTCACTATGCAGGCTGACCGTTTTAACTAACCCAAATTTTCCAGTGAACGAAACCAAGTATCAAATTGACAGTCATTAATCGTACGTTTGATGTAGGGGCCTAGGGCCAAAATGTACGCAAACACCGATACATAAGGCCATTTCCGTGTTCTGTACAGAAGATCGAGTGAAACGCACGATGTAAGCACAGTTAAGTCACAGCATGTGTACAGGTCCATAACTGCATGCAAACACTAAGACATTAGGCTACGCACCTGCTCTGTACAAAAGTTGATGTACATCGCAAGAACATTGAGCAAGGTATGGGAAATTACCATATTTTTTTATCGCTGCTTTTACCGCTTAATTTCCAGTTGTTTCATCATAGTTTGCAGTAGTTACGGCGGGTGCTTTTATGTAAAACATGCATTTTAATTTGTGTGAAAATAAAGTGTACTTTGTACTTTTATGATTAACGCAATAACGATGTCTGAAATGTGACCCGATAAAGCTGTGCAAGAAAGTCCACGCTGCACCCAAACTCATACTAGTTCCTATTTATTTGCGCACAGCTATAACATGAATCGAACAGATATTTACGTATGGATATACAGTGCGTCTATCCACTATGTGCTGCTATATGAAACACTCAAAACAACACATGTAAGCCTACACACTCTGTTCATGTATAGATAAAGCATGGCAGGTCATGGATGGTGTGAAACGGCCAAGTGTATACATTGAAATATTGCAGGCTTCCGGAAATTTTTGTTTTTACCGTTCGTCTGTGAGCGACTTCGGCTATATGCTGAGAAAGTGAATATAGCTCAGTTATCGAGACATTTAGCTTTGCACCAAAAATAATGGAGCTGTACTGTAGCACCCGAAAATCCAAGAGTAGCACCCGAAATAACATTTATGGGGGAGATTTTTTCTTTGAAGTAGCACCCGAAATTGAAAAAGTAGTTCAAGCCCTGGGTCAAAGGTCATCTGAGTAGGGTAGCCATTCCTTGATGACAGAAAAAGAAGACTACCTTAGCTACTATCTAAGCGGAGCGCCACCATGAGTTGGCACGTAGCGTACCAGAAAATTTTTGGCTTCACAAACCCCCCAGATGGCATGAAACTGCCCTTCCTGGTATTCTAAGCTGCATGATTAAAGTTGTGAAATTGGGATGTTCTGTCTGAAAATGCGACTTCCCTTGCTAGTATTACGATTGATGCACCTTGCGTGTAGTCTAAGGGTCTAGACTCTGGGCTGGTGTAAAGAAGTTGCTTTTAAGTCCCCCACTGCATGTTATTGGGAAGGATTACATTAGAATTTTCAGAACGGAGGAATATTCAACATCCCACACCGTGTGAGGACAGGGTGCTTGAAAGCTGGACTGTCTGGCGAAAAGCCGGATGAATGGCCACCCTACATATGAGGTCTACAGAAGTCAAATAATAAGAACATTGTAAACATGATATCTTAAGGAAAATATGTAGGAACCTCATACTAGACATTTTGGTGCCTGGTGCTGAGAGCATAATTTCTGTAATATTGAAAGGAGGTCAAAGGTCATTTGATGTCACCACATGCCAAAATGCTAAAACTTGTATGCAAGATATCTTAAGAAAGAAAACCTGTATGAACCTTATATTTGTGGCATTTGACATGTGAAAGTGGTATTTTGATTGCATAATCTCTGTTGATTTAGCAGAAGTCGGTACGTAGTCGCTTATGTCCCAAGGTCAATGCTGTGAAAACCTTTCAAACTATTATTCATCAAGCATGACACATGTATGGGTGTTCTATCAGGCATTCTATCACGCCCAAAACTATATGTCTTAAAGCAAGAAGTGGGTTTTTGACTATGTTAATGTGATATCGATCTGTGCCCATTGATCTCTAACATTCTGAACCTAATTGTAACCACAGCAGTTGTTAACTTTGCAATGAACATTTTTTAATTGAAACTACATTGCTAAATTCACATGTCATTTGTAAGAAATGACTAAGCCTTTTGGCTTTCTGGATCGTGATATGCTAATGAAAAGATTATGAGGTCATGGAAGAGCTGTGGAGTATTATTGTCTTTATTAAGGTGCTTGAATTGTAAACAGAATGCTGCATATGAAGAAAATAGGGCACTAAAAAATTGATTGCTTCAAAAATTAAATGCTGTTGTAAATGATCAAGTTCAGCTGTTCAACATTTTCATTGTTTATATCAGGTATCTGCTGTCACAGATTTCTCAAACATTGCGATATGTCGATTCCCATCCCTTCTTCAACAACTCAGTTTGAACAGTATTCCTGCAGTCATAGTAATCCTTGGAGATGTCCCTAGACTGTGAAAACATTGATCAGCCCATTAGTCTTGTGCGAGTTACCCAACTCTACTTCAGAATCATGACTGCTAGCTGAGAGTTGAGTGGCAACTCCTTTCTCCTTGGAACTGTGACCCCAAGGGAATTTTCAATAGTTGTCAACATTTCATAGTTTATGTGCAGTGGAAGATGTTCTTGCATTAGTTGTGACATCATTGTAGCAGTTGCATCTCTGAATGGAGTCACGACAAATAAGGCTGCAGGTGCCTTCCTTCAAAAATATTAAAGCTGCCTAAGCTGACCTCACACAGCCCTCATCCAGTCCCATCCTGTCCCTGTCCCCTGACTTGTGATTGGCCTGGATGTCTGTATGTTTCATCTTCTTACTATATCTCTCCCTCAGAGGATACTGTTGCTCCGACTTGTGTCGACCTACCAGCAGATGTGTTTGAAGTCATAGAGTTAGGAGAACCTGGATTAACTGTCCCCTGGATTGAACCTACTTGTCAAGATTTGGACACTGCCTCAGTCACCCAGAGGTCGGCCACTTCACCAATGTTCTTTGGAGCAGACACTGTTACGGACGTGACTTTCACATGCACTGACCGCACAGGCAATATGGCTATGTGCAGCTTTACTGTTACTGTCAACACACGTAAGCATTACTGCAGTCACCTTGAAAATTAAAAGTACTCTTAAAGTGGAAAATTTCAATATAGGTTGCAAAATTAAAAAAAAATGAATCTTATTGGTCCAGTGCTCATCTTTACAGGACCTTTTTGTACTTAGATACCAAATGTTAGAGTTTATGCAGTAAATTTAAGATTATAGATTGCACAATTATTTGTTATGTCACTCCTGTTCTACTTTTCTTTTTTTTTCTTTTTTTTTTCCTGAAGACATCTCACATTGTTCCAGTACATTGTCACTGTCTTTTTGTGATAGAGATGTTGGCCTGTGCAAACAATTTTCTTGTACTTCTTACAACATTTTATTCCAGAAAACATTAATCAAGGTCATACAAGCATTTTATTTTCAAAAGGATAAAAAGGTGAAAATGTAAGATGTACCAGAAGGAATTGAAAAAAATTATCATGTGATAGACTTTTTCAGATTAATTGAATAAATTACAGCAGTTTACATCTCAACAATGGAGAAAGCTAGAGGAGTTGGATTTGGATGAATGAGGCTCATTCTCCAACCTCTGAAATATGTATTACTTTGAGATTAGACTGTAGTACACTATTTACTAAAAAGAGAAATGTCTTGTACATTTTATTTGGCAAAGGGATGTGGTTAGGCTGTCCTAGTTTCACCAACTGTTTTATGAAATAAATGAATTTCTACCTTTTCACAAATTTTTTGTAAAATTCAACCTTCTTGTAATCCAAGGAGTGTAAATTGCTCCATACAATTTAAAGCTACCTACACTTGTATACAAGGAGCTCTATTTTGTACACTAACACAAATGCTATGTTTCTAGAAATAAGTCTAAAAACTTGCGTCTTTAAGATGCCCTCGAGGGTAATTGGTACAAAGAACCCTGTTTCTATGTAGGAATTCAGATAAGGCACAGAGTCAAAACCTTAAAGTACACCTGCCCTAGCCAAGCTTCAGGGACCACAGCAGGCTGTGATTACTATAGACATTATTAATAGCTACATTGCTTTAATCAGCCTGTTGTAATAGGTATAAAAACAAAGCATGGCTGCAGCTACTGCAGCAGCTGCAGCTTGGGTGTGGCAACTTTACTATCTTGGCATTGTGCCCGAATGCTGCTGCTTTCCATATACCATGTGTTACATGAGTCATATGTATAGTCTGTGCAACATTTTTAGGGGTTGAGATACACTTACATGGTGGAGAAGCTACCAATACTACTGTGCAATGCAAATTTGCTGTAAAAATGTAGTCCACACCTTGCACATATTTTTATTTCATTATGTTAAAGTGGCAAGTTTTCTGTGTTCTCAGAGGTCAGATTCTGTTTATTACCCATTTCCTCAGAGTGTGTTTCATGTAGTCTAAGAAGGTCAAGTGTCTTGTTTTCTTTTTGTAAATGTGTTCCTATTATCTGTATTTTAAGAACTTTATATTTTCAGTGTGATATTTTGTTCTTCTCTTCTTACTTAGGGGATACTACCCCTCC
>WURT03479725.1:0-22026 GCA_009936505.3 Holothuria glaberrima | reverse complement strand
TGTACACTGAAAATAACGCAACCGCGTGTAAAGCAGTAAAACAGTAAAATCTCGTAAGTGCGTAAAATAAGTAGAAAAGAGATTTTACTGTTTTACTGCTTACTTCTGAATATTAAGCACTTTTTCAGTACTTTTATTGATCTATATATATATATATATATAGGGTCGTATAGAGATTGCTTGATTGCTTTATTAACAGTTTTGACATTTTTTACTTCTCCAGTATAAATATTTCTGAAATCCCTTCATACGTTGGCTAATATCCATGCTGGGTGTTTTTCTCATCAAAACTGCAACAAAAATGATTAACTCTGTATCTATCCCAGACAACTTCCCAATTAAAAAAAAAAAACAAACCACCTATCAACCTATCACCACCACAGTCTACACCAGTTACTCTCAAATGAGCCATGAATTCAACATTACTTCTAACTCAGTAGGCACAAGGAACTACTTGCTCTCATCTAATCCGAATTCCCTTACAGTTCATCAATTCCTTTGTGGGTAAGGGACCTTTCTTTCACACCAGTGATAACTGACTAGAATTCATTGGAGACCCTTCCCCTCACCTGCAATTTTGTTTGGCATTCAAGATATTGTTTTCTTGGGTATAGCTTGGCAAGATTTGTTACAGAGTACATATTTACACCAAAGCAGACAATATTGCTATTAGTACATCTGAGGTACTATATCCTGAGTTTTAATAAAGAATCATGGGGCAGATTAATAAGCACGTCAATAGTCTGGCTATAGTTGGACTCCACTTTTTTAATTTTGTGCTATATCTTGCCTACCAAAACAAAACGCCACTACAAAATACTTCCACACCAGATATTGCTGAACAATGTTGGTACCAAACAAAGAATCTAACCAAACTTCCATCAATTATAATCGTTAATTTTTATACACTCCTTTCTAGAAAACACTCAATTCCCTTCAACCTTCATCATATTAAAAACATTCAGGTATTAATTTCTCTTGTCCAATAACTCTTCCTTTATCTTGCACAGATCACAAAACCCGTAAAATGGTCACAGCATCGGTGTAAAAATTCTACAATTTTTCTGTTGTACAAAAAGAGAAAAGTTTAAACTATGAAAATATAAAAGCTGCAAATAAGTGAACAGTTATGTTTTGATCACTTGTTTCAAAGCAGATGGGTTGCTTTATTGCTTAGAATTTGATGGTTCTTTCAAAAGATCACATCATCATGGATACCATCGAGAAATTTGCCGTACTGTACACTGCTGTTTAAATTACTTCACAACAAATGAAAAATTAAGAGGCGCTACTGAATGAAACTAATGCATGCAATCATCATCATCATCATCATCATCATCATAGTCATATCTTTCAGTCAGAAAGGCCTAAAAGGCAGTACTGGCATACAAATGTAACTCTATCACACTGCTGCTACCATTTGTCCCAATAGCAGCAGAAGAAGCTTTCATTGTTTCCTTTTCATCAGCACCAAAGTTAGTTTAACACTACTCACATTACGTATTTGGTGACCAATAGCTTTTCTTTCAGTTTCCTTGCAAGTAAATGCAGTTCTATCTGCATGACACTTGACCACATTGTGCCGCAATTATCTCTTGCTTCACACTATAGATTGCTATGGCTACAAATCATACACACTTGGCTGAACTCACTAATTATGCAATAAGTTGTGCAGACAGAATAGAGAGGGTGTAGTACACCCTCTGTGTTGATGCCCCATCACTTCCCTTTTCACACCTGCAGTCCAGTCAATGATGGTCAAAGTAATACACTTGAGAAAGAAAATCTCTGCATGGCAGGGTGGGTAATATAAGGATATTATATGCCTGACTGACTACAAAATCTCCAGAAATCCTAATGGGTTCAAACACGTAATGCATGCAGTTATCTTTAGGAATCTCCTATTTCTGCTCCTACAAGAAACATTCAGTATCACTTCCTGTCATCTCTTTAGAGATATCATACTTTAAAACTGTCCTCATTATGTTTAATTTGTACATTTTCTGTAAAAGCTCTTAAGTTAGATCTGTAAAAAAGAAAGAAAGAAGTAAAAGAGGAAGATACCTCTCCTTTTTAAAATATTGAAACTGTTAAAATTCAGCTTGTTACTTTCTACAGAATACCTACTTACTTCCATTGTTAGAAATTTATGTACATTTTGACTGACAAAACAATAATCACATCTGAACTGTTTCCATGGTAACATCTACTCACAACATCTTTGAACATTTCATTTTTCAATCTACATTAATGACTGAGAAAGCCAAACATTCACAATTGGCTGGGCACTACAAATGCCAGCACTTCATCCTATTCTGCCTTACTGTTTATTATTTCAAATCTGGATATCTCTGTTGCCTTTAAATTTCAGACCGTGACATCAACATATTAAGTCTTCTGCACAAATTTGTCCTGAAGCAAGAATTCTTGGTGGATGTAGTAGACATACTGTACGTCTAAAATCAAATCTGTGTAACTCCTCACTTAAAACAGTGCTTAGAAGTCACTACCCTCTTTTAACATAGCTACCTAAATCCTAGAGTTTACAGGGGGAATTAATTTGGGGAAACTGAACAAAATGTAACAAAAGATGGAAGTAAACTTGGATCCATGACACAAAGAAAATAATTCTTTCATCATTGACAAAATAAAAAGGTAAAGTAACCATTTAAAAACATATTAGCAGTTTAGGTTCTTTTGTGTAACACATGAGAGGAGCTAACAGCATACACCCCATCATCACATCTGAATACAACAATTTGTATTGCTAGCAAATCATTAGTTATCTTAATAGTGTAGGAATAAATCTTTATCCTGACACTTGAAGGAAGACAATAATATAGATTCTATTTCAATGAATGAACCAGGAAGAAGAAAAGGCCAAAACAAGATGGAAAATATAAAAGAGGTAAAATAAAATAAATCCAACTTCCCTTATTCCCACATTAATTTACATCAGCAGCATATCTTAATTACAAAAGAAGAATGGGAGTAGCATTATTTTCTAGCATCTATACTCTTTTGCGACACTTAACACCTCATCGTTGTTCTTCTTCAAGGCAACACAGTGTTATATTAAAGCACTTCTCTTTCCATAAACATTTGTGCAGAAGTGAGGCTATCAGTCTGTGTTCTCTGTACATTTCTCCATAAAAATGTCTGTACACCAGTGAAGCTTGTATCAAAAATAAATTATAATTATAACCTACAAAAACAAATTTTGCACACCACCCACAAAAGAGTTGTTTTTCCATGAATGGAGAATTTCCATTACAAAATGAGTTGTTAGTTACTAGAGAGAAAAAAAAAAAACTGTATTTTTTTTTTGGGGGGGGGGGGGATCAGAGCTGTCAAGAACTGGGACTTCAACTTTTTACCAGAATGCCCAATGTTCCCCACAGATACTAAACCAACACAAAATGAGAAAAAAAAGCACATTTTTATCAACAGCACTTCTGAGGTATTTCCAGGTAAAAAAAGGGAAAAAGTCAATGAACGAGAAGACATTTGTTAAAACAACAACAACAACAACAAACTATGACTTGAAAGTCACAAAAATGTTGGAAAAGAATATTTATATACAAAAGAATGTTTCAAGATGAAAGAAAGAAACCACAAAACTGAAAAAAAAAATTACTGTAATCTTAGCCACATCAATGTGAAAAGCAATCAATCATATCATTGCAAATTTTACTTCCATCCATGCAAGAAGTTAAAGAGAAAATTTGAAACTTATCTACTACACTGACCATTTTTGAAGTGATATTCCACAACACTATTCCTCAAATGATACACAAATTGTCAAGGGATCTCATTTAAGATAGATCACTGGCAAAGAGTCCTTTCTTTCTTTCGGTGGGCTCCGTTCAGGATTTTAAAATTCATGAATATTTGTCCAAGAGTTTACTAAGGCTTCCCTAGGCATCAGTCAAGAATTAATATTATTCCAACAAAGGATTAAAACTTGGAAAATGAACAGTCAAAAAACAGAACCAGATCTACCTTAACTTTAAACCAATACAAAGACTTTTCAAAATAAAATACTAAAGCTTATCAAAATTAAAGGGAAGGATGTAAAGGAAAGAAAAAGGAAAAAAAAAGGCTTTCAATTTGATGATATTGGAAGGAAAATGGTGTTTCACACTCAGTTGGGTCCTAATTATTACAGGAAGAACCAAAATAAAAAAAAAAACAGAATTTCTGGGTTACCTTTACTTAAATGTCCACAATATTCAGTGCAAACTGTTCCATGATTGGTTTAAAAACATTACCAGGGCTCGAAATAACCGACGGCACCGACAGCTATGGCTGTCGGCCCTTACTGATGGCTGTGGTGCCCCTCAGTAAATGTCCTATGAAATAACATATGCTGACAGCCAATTTGCTCATTTTAGCTGTGCCCTTTTTGAAGCTTATTTCAAGCCCTGCATTACCATTTATATGCAAGATGTGTTGATGTTAGCACATTAATGCTCATATCTGATAAGTCTTTGCCAAGTAAATGAAGCAACAGTTCATCTCTTTCTTTGTTCCAGTGTCATACTGAGTAATATTAAATCAATAATGGTTCAAGAAATTTCTTCCAGAATAACTTGGTGACAGTGATGAGGTTTTCACTGCTCCAGCAATGGAAGAAATTTTTGTCTGTCTCCATTACAATCGTCTTTTACAAAATTACAAAGAAAGGCTTAACATCTATCAGGCCACAAAATGTTCACACATAGACAAATGGCTGGAAAACAAACAGTTTTTTCTCTTTTCTTCTTTTTTGTTTTTGCTTTTTTTTTGTCTGTAAAAAATCTGTTACTCCTTAGTTAAGATCCTACATTTATTTACAATTCATGAATAAAATTTTCTAATTTTAATATCTAATACTCATTCTGATATTCTAATACTCTTTTCATTGTTCTCATTATTCCAAAGACTCTTACAAACTTAGCTTCACTAGAATTTTCCCAATTTCATTATATTTACTTTCTTATACACATTATTAGAGAGACAAATGTCTATTCTTCAATTTTCAAAGATTACTTCATATTCTTAAATTCATCAAATGAAGTATATAAAAGCACCACTGGATCCCACTATTCACACAGAGGGGTGTTTTCACACTCTCCTTGCTTTTAAACTCAAGGCTGATATTAAGACGAGCAGTAACAACATCAATTTTAGGTGCTGGTGGAATTTATTGCAACTTTGATGAATGCCTAGGTTTCTGGGTGCTTCACTGTTTTCGGCAGCCAATCAACCAGTTTACTTGGGATGCATTGCTGCTAGTGCTGAGTAGTATTGATGGGCTGTGGTTGCTGTATCATCCAGACCCTGTTCTGCCTAGAATTAATGAAAACAGATATTGACAGTTACAATAACAGCAATTACTACAAAAAAAAAAAAAAGAGAGAGAGATTGATCAGGTTGATCATGTGCTTCACATTGTCCTCAACTTGCAAAGCATATATGCTGCTGTATCTCTAAAGATACAAAACACAAAAAGAGTTCCACACCCTCTTCCACCAGTCATCAACTTTCCATAGTCTTTCCAATATTCCGCAATCAAGATATGCTGCAAAAATATTCCTGGCCAAAGATTAAACGCTTGTCCCAAATGATCATTAAGTTTTAATGATTATAGCTCAAAAAAGCAACTAGAGTACAGACTGTACTGACACAACATAATGCCCTGAAGGAATACCAGAGCAATACTGCTTAATACTACTTTCAGGAAATTGTAAAGTTCTGGAAGAGATGTCCTCTACGAAAGTAGGCATTGAGATTTTTTACAGTTTGGAGCAGCATTTACCCAAGTTTTGAAATAAACAGAATTTAAAGTGGTCCAACACAGAAATACAAGAGGTTTTATAGGAAGGATACTGATGAATACAGAGGGGTTTATAGGATTTTTCGAGGGAAATATATAGCAAATATAGGAATGTCACACCACCAGCAGTTCTAATTATCTTCAAAAGTTGTGGATGGGAAAACACAGCACCTTAGGAAACTAATAAACTATACTGTCCAAATGATACAAATATGATCAACAGTATCACCAGTGTGGATAAAGTGACAGAATGGTGTGGTTCTACAGTACCATAAACATGGAATTAAGGAAACCACCTAAATATTTTGGTGGAAGGGCAATGGTAAATCCCCAGACAGTGGTGTATTTCCATATTTTGACCCTGGAATAAAGTGTTCATAAATATTATTTGTGCATACCAAAAAGGCAGCAAAAGTTTCAACATTACAAGTTGAGAACACAGAATGTGACTACTGTATGATGATACTTTGAAGGGATGGGTAGTTAATGTGGACAAATGAACAACTGTTGCTTATGTCCTAAAGTACAGACAGAATTCACCTCAGCTCCTATAATAATGGGGTTGAGGTGAGAAAATTTTTGAATTTTATGCGGCTTTAATAGCAGGAAATAAACTCTGAAAAGAAAATTTTGCTATTAAGTATACACTTTATTTCTAGTGAATCTTGAAAGTGTGACATATGCGTGATGACGATAAGATCATAGCCTACTGTAAGCCTATGGCAACTGTATGGCTGCTATAAATGCCACTTCCAGTGGCATAGCTAGAACTGTCTTGTGGAGTGAACTCTGTGATTGCTAGCATGGGGGAGGGGTCTAAGGGGAGGTGTGCCCCTCCCCTTTGAAAATTTTTTGAATGATTGGGTGTCCTTACATGCAATTTGGTGCTACATATGTTATTTTGTTTTGAAGTAAAATTTCTTTTTCAAATATTTACATATTTTAGGTTACTAAATTGAATTAAACCAGAAAGCCAAAAGGCTTAGTGATTCCTTGCCATATGATATATTGTAACAAACACGAATCACCCATACGATAAGCATGAGATCCCTCCTACTTTAGCTATCTTTGACCGCCACAAAAATGATAGGGCTTTTCCACACAATATTAACAATCCACATGCAAAGTATGAGATCCTTCACAGTCATCCTTCTTGAGATATTGTGTTTACAAGGTTTTGACCTTTTGACCTCTGGTGACCCCAAGTGACCTTTTACCTCCACCAAAAACAATAGGGATCTTCTACTCAATATGGCAGACCTACATACCAAGTATGAGATCCCTTGAAGTTGTTCTTCTTGAGCTATCGTGTTTACAAGGTTGTAATCTTTTGATCTCTGGTGACCCCACATGACCTTGGACCTCCACCAAAAAACAATAGGGATCATCTACTCAATGTGGCCAACCCACATACCAAGTATGAGATCCCTTGGAGTTATCCTTCTTGAGATATCGTGTTTTACAAGGTTTTGACCTTATTAACCTCTGGTGACCCCAAATGACCTTTGGCTCCACCAAAATCAATTGGGATCATCTACTCAATATGGCCAACCAACATACCAAGTCTGAGATCCCTCGAAGTTACCCTTCTTGAGATATCATGTTTACCAAGTTTTGACCTTTTGACCTCTGGTGACCCCAAATGACCTTTGACCTCCACCAAAAACAATATGGATCATCTACTCAATATAGCCAACCTGTTTTTGACCTTTTGGCCTTTGTGACCCCCAATGACCTTCACCAAAACCAAGAGGAAATATCTCATCAGTATGGGCAATCCACATGCTGAGTACGAGATTCCTCATAGTTATCCTTATGGAAATATACTGTTAACAAGATTTTAACCTTTTGACCTCTGGTGACCTCAAATGACCTTTGACCTCCACCAAAGACGATAGGGATCATCTACTCAGTATGGCCAACCCACATACCAAGTATGAGATCCCTCGGAGTAACCCTTCTTGTGATATCATGTTTACAAAGTTTTGACCTTTTGACTTCTGGTGACCCCAAATGACCTTTGATCTCCACCAAAAACAGTAGGGATCATCTACTCAATATGGCCAACCCACATACCAAGTATGACATCCCTCAGAGTAATCCTTCTTGAGATATCGTATTTACAAGGTTTTAACCATTTGACCTCTGATGACCCCAAATGACCTTTGACCTCTACCAAAAACAATACGCATCATCTATTCAATATGGCCAATCCACATACCAAGTATGAAATCCCTTGGAGTCATCCTCCTTGATATATTGTGTTTACAAGGTTTTGACCTTTAGACCTCTGGTGACCCCAAATGACCTTTGACCTCCACCAAAAACAATAGGGATCACCTACTTAATATGGTTAACCCGCATACCAAGTATGAGATCCCTCGAGGTTACCCTTCTTGAGATACCGTGTTTACAAGCAGAGCCGTCACATACACACACACACACGACATCACCATCGCATAGATTCCTTTTGCCCTCGGCAAGAAATCAAAAGAAATGTTGGCATCAGCAAGGGGGCACGGCTAAATGGTCCCTCCCCCTTAAAGTGACATTGCTCATTTTGAATCGATCTTTACAACTTGGCAGAACAGTATTGTCCACATGTGTCAAGATACCTACAGTGTGCAAAACTCTCTGTGCATTAACATACTTGACATCTATAGTAAAAACTTACTTGAGGAAATGACATGACAAAATTAGGGAAAGGGCAATTTGGCAAGTGCCCCCACTTGCCACCAATGATGGGCACTGCAGCACCAGACCCAAACATGGGTTAGATTTTCAGCTTTGGTCTGTTGGATAAATTGACGTGGCATCCACAGACCTCCCTTAGAGCTTCTAGTGGAGTTTAGGGAAAACCTTAGAGATCTGCACATTGTAAACTTGACTCTTAATTCTCTCAAAGCACTAAGTTCTTATTCTTTAGGGGAAATTGTAATTGTACAACACTTTGAACAATCAACTGATCTAATGGCTAGCCAGTTTTGGGAAAGATGGTAGATGACAGGAAAAATATTGGTATTTAGGACCATTGTACTACAATATTTTGAGTAAAAGAATTAGTTATATCACAGATCTGCTATCTGTGCATGCAAAGCACTGGTATTAGGTTTTAAATGTGGACGATTGCATAACTTCATGGAATGCTAGACAAAGGGCTCTAATCCCCCCCCCCCCCTTGACAATACCACTACAATTACCTCAAAGAGATGTCATAGAGTAATAAAATCAGAGGTGTGAGAGTGGAACATTTATGGGTGATGAAATATGTGTTTATTAGTGCTCTATGCAATTTCATAAGAGAATATTTCTGAAATATCATTGGCCATTGTGTACTTGCATCTGATTAAGATATTTGGCATCTGTACACTGCTACCTGTCTAAGCCACTCTGAGTCTACGACACTATATCTTGGAAAAAGAATCCGTATGAAAATTTCACCCCAGAACACCACATATTAGAAAAAGGTTTTTTTTTTGCAAGATCAGAAAAATAAAGGAGAATACAGGAAAACAAGTCCAAAATAACACAAATATAGGAAATGTAGGATTTTTGGAAATATATAGAAAATTACAGGATACATTGCATCACTTTGATGCCTGGATAAATTGAAGCCACACTTACCTACTGAGGGAACTGTGCATGACATGTGCCTATAATGACACATTCATGTTTTACACAGGCTAGTGGCTCCAAATGCTCTTCTTTGAATTGTCTATGATTGAGGCATTAAAATACCACCCCTATTCAAGTTAACAAAGACTTAAAATGTTCCCCTCCAAACACATCTACACCCATGTATGTAGCCAAGTAAAACAGTGCTTGTGAGCAAAGAAAGTGTACTTACATCCATAGATATTGGCTGAAGTATCTGATGTCCGGCAGTGGTCTGGTAACTCTGACCTAAGTGGGCAGCAGCATATGAAGTGGACTGTAACTGTTAAAACAATGAGATACATTAATATGTTTAATAAAACTCAGATTTTCCTCAAAGAATTATCCATTCAGTCAAAGTACTGAATATTTGAAAGATTGACTCATATGTGTGGGTGTAGGCTCAAGCCTTTTCATAGCTGGGGTCCAGTTACAAAGAGGTGCCAAACTTTGTATCTTTGCTTTACCTATTGGTGGAATTTTTCTATGTCTTTTTGTCATTTACACTGTGTATTTAGGAGTAAGTGAAAGTAACTCTCTTTCTTTACATAATTTTCCTATCAACATCAGTGCCTCAAATAAAAGAGCAATTGCATCCAAACTGCATCCCAGTTGCTTTACAGCATAAATGCTGATTTCATTCCTGCTGACATGACATTCAATAAAATGTTTAACCATGTCAACATTGGATAGAGTTTTTCTATTGATGATGCATTTCTACTGAGATTTAACACCAAAGATTTTATGGCGATTTGTTCTCAACATTGGGGGGAGGGCATAACCCCATTTTCAAAAAAATTACTGTGTGGAAAATCAAAGTCAATGGGCAATTTCTCAAATATTGATGGGGGACATGTCCCCCCTGGATTGCTGCTCATGGTAGGGTTAGTAGTTTTGATACGCTGAAGTCATGTATAACAAGATTTTAAGTAATGATATTCAAGGGCAATTGTTATCTTTAAATAAAGTGGTATGATAGTTTAATTTCCACAGATACTTTTACTGTTACTGAAAAAGGTGTATTTATGTGATGCTGACAGTGGCAGCATGGCTGAAATGCCTACCATTTATTCTGAAAGCAAAACCATTCTACTGGACAAAGAATTTGAGTTGGCAGAAAGTCAAAATACACAAACCCCTTCACACTGAAAATTACATTGTACTTTACCAGGGACATTCCTGATGATTCTTTTCCACTTTAATATTCATGCATTGTGCCATCTCTTTGGTGCTATGCTACCACTGATCAACGTAAAAAAACCACCTTATTTGCAGCATAATCTCTACCAATAATGAAATACATATTTCACATCCTTGCACAACTGTAGTTGGAACTGCTTGTAAAGGTGTTCACTAGCCACGTCTAATTTTAAAACATATTGTAGGATTTCATTGCATTGCATTGCCACAGATACAGTATACAGCTAGCACTTTGAACTGGTATGCCTACCAGCATCTATAATCAGTCCTAGCTATGATAACTTCTGAGGTGCGCCGTGCATGGCACCACAAAAGGCATGAAGTGTGATATTAGTTACTTTAGAATGGCTGCTAATACTGTCATCAAAATACTACACACTATCATACATACATGTAATCTGGTTTTCCTTAAATTGAATTGGTACTGCCATCTCCTCAGGGAACTGTTTTTCTGGTTATCCCTCTACCATCAAAACATGTTATCACTATCTGATGTATACAGCACTACTTATTCAGAGACGTAATAAGGATTTTGAAAAAGGGAGGGGGCAGAGAAATTAACTATACTGAACAATCAAGCTATGCAGTACAAAATCATAGCCAGATGTTATTCCCAATTTCATGTAGTTGTTACTAGTTGCAATAGATGAGTAATAGACAATGTAAATGGGGATGTAATGTCACTGATCTGAGTGATGTATTTAACCAATGGATGGGGGAGGGGGAGGGGGGTGGATGGGGAGGGGTGGATGGGGGAGTTAAGCTTTCATTTATCTACTGCTACCTCCCTGAATTTTCATCAATCTCTGTGAGGGAGTCACCATACTACAACAAAACCCCTCATCGGGTAATTTGTGTTAAGCATGATTGCTCATCATTTTCAGTCCCTGTAGATTTCTCCCTTTTTCCATATCAAAGTTATAAGTAGTTTACTTACTGGGTTTCCCAGTTGGAAATGAGTGGCAGTAGGGTGGGTGGCCAGCTGGTGCGGAAGGGTTCCTGGTAAAGCTTGCACCATTTCCACACCTGGTGATGCTAGGAGAGAGGTTGTCTGTTGCTTTTTGAGAAAAGAGAGAAATGATAGTATAAAAACAATGTTCCAGAAATGATGCAGCATAAAATAAGAGAACTTTTGCATGGAATAACTGGCCCCAGAAGGTATTTTTAAATTTGAGTCCTTCCTTGAGTGGCATCCATGGAAAGAAAAGTGACATCCTTGGAAAGAATGGTTGTTATGCAGTAATGGTTGAAATCATTGTCACCATAACATGATAATGCTATTAACAAACTGACAGTAGGGCTCACAAGGTATGCTGTAGTGTACGTAGGGCTATGCAACCTGTTTTCTGGTATAATTTAATACTTAATCTGGACAACAGCTTATGTCGGTGGTCCAAAAAGGATTTCACCAAGGTGTGGTGGTCACTTAGGCGGAAAGTGTTGAGTAACTCTGCTTTAGGAAAGTATTCATCTAACTGAACTTTCTTGATTTTTATGTTATGATCAGGTTCACCACAGTAACAAGACACAACATTACCATTTTAATTGTTAAATGGAAATAAAATATATTACATCAGCTGATAAAATTGAGACCTTTGAGGTTATTCTGGGAATGTTTTGGTACTCTGCAGGCCAATGCAGTCATCCAAATTTGAAGTTAGCTTACTTTTTGCATTACCTAGTTGGGAGGATCCATCCCCTACATCAACTACAGGATTGGTCATAGTATTTTCATTAACACAGAATAGGACAAATTTGACAAGTAAAGATCATTACGAGCACTGTACACTATAGGCTTTACTGCACAGGATCATGGGAGGATTGCAAAGTACTGTGGTGTTTTAAGGGTGGCACTAAGAAGGAATGATGGTCATGGTCCCTATCAGGGGCCTCCCCCCCCCCCCATGAAACCTGGAACTTTATACTGAATTTCCCTCTAGGAAAAGCCAAAATTTTTGTCCTCCCCACCCTCCTCTCCCTACTTTCCAGAGTTTGGACAGTACAGAATATGCATTAGGCAACGCAACTACTTTTCTGAAGTATGCTTATTGAGATTACAGGAGGGCCAAAGCTTTGCAGGGAAATTTTAACCATTTGAAGCAATGAGAATATGCCTTAGATGATTTAGATTCTGCCAATCTTCAACACATCCTCTAGATTCCTGCTGGTCTATTTTCACAGGTGAGGTATAACTTAAACCAACAGCTGGACCAGATTTTTACTAGCTTCTCCATTGATTGTACTGAAGGATACATGTCCTGTTGGAATTTTATCATATTTTCTTTTTCTTTAGCAGCAGTTTGTGGCCCTGTATCATGTTACTTAAGAGCTATTATATGCATGAATGCCAGAAAGCAAACAAGGGGGATTACACATGTTTGGCCTGGGCACAGCGTATGGTAGAATACATAATATTATACATAAGATACAAGATTATATTTCCCCTTTTGGTTCTGAGATAAACAAGCATGTTATTTCAATGGCCCCTAAGTCCTTAGTGTTTAATAACGGATACATATACGTAAGTTAGTGTGCAGTGAAGTAATTGCATAAAAATTATGTGGTAAATTGGACTTGCTAATAGAGTTACATGAGTTACACTTGAAAATATTTGAAATAACGCTGTTGTATATTGTATATCTGTTTTTCAAATGCTACCATATGGTGAAATATAATCTTCTGTATTTTTTTTATACAGGAATACGTAAACGCATGGTAACGCCCCTTTCACCACACAATCTATATGCAATTACTTCAATGTTGACCAAATTACGTACACGTATCTGTTAACATGTACGGATGGTGGGCCATTGAAAAAAACGTTGAAGTATATCTGGTTCCAAAAGGGGAAATATTTGCGTATGTATTTTTTTTTTTTTCGCCTAAATGAAACAGCGATATATCGATTTCCCCATATGGTGGATTCTAGCGTTATACATACATATTTATAGGAAACTACTCCTTTACTCATTATGTATTATTCTAAGATGCCTTTAATCTACACTTACAATCTGAGGTTGCATGAGGTACGTTGGGTGCTGTAAGAAACCAGAGCCCCCTGCATGGAGTTGAGGGTAGGAAACAGCTGCTTGAGCGACTCCGATGTTGTATGGGTTGGCAAATACATGATGAGCCATTGGATTTGAAACTCTGCCATGTAGCAAAACAAAAACTATGTCTGAGTGTTGTGATTATATGAGTCAAAAGGCAGAATCTAATAACATGAAAAAGTTCATAGAATGAAAAAGATTTTGAAGGAAATTGTTAAATTATTTACAGTTTAAGTTTTAACCATAGCCGTGGGAGGGGAGGGGCAATCCTGTAACTTTTGATTTTTCCCACTTATTTTTTCAAATCTTTGTTTACAGACTCCTACGGTAGATGCAGGTAGTTGTAATTTGGAGAGAGATACATTGCTTTGAAGTGAGGTTTGCACCGCCAAGGTCACACAGTAATCTGTCCCTTGTATTTTCGTCTGCTATACCTATGGTAAGACTGGGGGTTTGTCACTACTGCCATAGCATTGCCAGTTGCTGGAAAATTAAAAAATATTCCTAGGTCATTTCACGAAACTTCTGGAAACATTCCAAATTGTTGTGACAAAATTAGTCTTCTGCATCTGCAGCTCATTTGCATGAGGTTCGTTCTTTAGGAAGGGGCAGACCACATAGACTTATTTCGATGAAACAGTCATTTCAAGTTTTGTAGCACCAGCTCCTAAATTGTTGGCAGTATAAACCTACTCATCAAAGCATTGTCCTGAGTAAGACAATTGTGATAGGATTACTTACACCTGAATGATGTTGCTAACATATTGATATCAAATTGAAGCCACCAAATCAAAGAAAGAAATCCCTGTCAACAAAGTGAGTCATAGAGGATTAGAATAATTTAAACTTCTATTAAACCTCCTTCCTAATAACAACTCCCTGCATGGTAGATGCATCCAAATGAACTCAATCCCAGCAAATATCTGCTTCTCAAAGGAAACCAGTCTGCCTTCCCAATAAACAAGCTGGCTTTGAGCCTGACATGCCGGTAGAAACATCATTACAGCATTGTTTATTTATTCTCTTTGCTAATCATACATTCTGAAACTGAAGAATGAACAGTCTCACCATGCAACAGAGGTCTACATACAGTATAATATTAGATACTACTTCTGCTTCATACAATATGCCATTTTTTTTTTCTTTTGGAACAGTCATTAGAGACAACACAATGATGAAGAGGAAACAGACCTTGAACCTGGAATGGATACTGGACAACACTCCGGAGGGGAGCAAAACGACCAGGACAGTCATCCTACTATAGTAATCACCCACAAACTACACCAGTAAACATTTTATCACATGAGCTTTCTTGTTTCTTTGCTGTGGGTTGAATTTTGTAAATAGTTGCAATAGCTTTTCCTTTTAAAATTTTCCAATATTGTCCACACCATGAATAAGGAGCCAGATATGACCTAATGACAGAACAGCCAAAACTACAAACAATTGAATTCCTCTTGTATTGGTCAGTCAGCTGTTGACTATTATTGAAGATAATTCAATTAATACAACTAGCAATTAACCCTTCAAGAATGATCTTTCCTTCACAAAAGTTAAATTTTAAGCTACACTATAGTTTTAAAGAATCAACAATAATCTAGCTAGGGGGCAAATTCCACTTCAAATGTCTACTTGACAAATCTACTCGTTGTACTGGTCAAGTATCCAAAACATTTCATGTGAAATACCTTAGTCTACCTGCTATTTCTCAATAAAGCAGCAGTGCAAGCATATGAAAGGAAAGAACCTTGGTGATATAATACATTAGACGTATATAGTGCCAAATCAGGAACAAAATGTAGCTGCTCTAGGCACTTAACAAAAAAGACAACTTGGTATCTAACATTCAAAAGAACAAGTAAAGAAATGAGTTTTAAGGTTATGCTTAAATGCAGATAGTTCACTTAAATGCAGATAGTTCAGTGCAGAACCGAATGTGGTCTGGTAGCTGGTTCCTAAATATGGAGCCATGTATGCAAAACATCTGTATCCATAAGTTTTAATCATGGATTGGGAAGAGACAGATGGGCCTTGCCAGAGCAACAAAGACTATGAAGAGGAACATAGGGAGAAAGCAGATGAGAGATGTACACAGGTTATTCTAAATGCTGGGCATGAAAAGTGAGCAGTAGTATTTTAAACTTGATTCTCTCACTAACAGGAAGCCAGTGAAGTTCCCTTAAAAGTGGGGTCGAGTGGCAGTACCTCCTTTTCCTTTTGACAATACGGTGTGCTGCCGAGTTTTGAAGTTTTTGAAGTTTCTTTATGGATAAATCAGACAGACCATAAAGCAAAGAGTTGTGGAAGTCAAGCCTAGAAGTAACAAAAGCATGAACTAATACTTCAAAAGTTTTATCATCAAGATATTTTCTCAGAAGGCTGATGTTTCTCAACTGCCAGTTGGCACAGCGACAAATACCACTGCATGTTAAGACGAGAGTGTCTGCTTCAGTACAATCCAGTATCAATACCCTCCATTTCCCATTTCAAAACTATTCAATGTTATGACCTACCCAGTCCCTCTTTCTACTGGTTGAATTTAACATGGAGGCCATGTCCAATTGCTACTGGCAACTGCTTGTCACAAATTCTGATAATGACAAAGTCAGCATGCATTTTTACACTCTATACCTGATTGATTGATACACTAAAATGGGATATCCTTGAATACCTCTAGCCAGTAATACTGTACTTCACAAATGTTTATGGAGGAGAGTATGTCCCTAAACAAGGCCATAAGGATAGTTTTATATCATTTTAAAGGTGTCATAATCATATAATGCTATGTAAATCACTACTTGCTTCAATACTTCATATACTTTGTATACAAAAGCCAATTTTTGCACAATTTGACACTAATCCTAAGCATAATTTATGGCATTAAATTTCACATGCTAAAGTAAGAGCTTTAGCCTGAAATAACCAGCCTGCATTGTTCAAACTGCTGAATTTAGAGAGTTACTTAGTTTTTATTTAAGGTACAAAAAAATCAGGACCAGTCAGATGAGAGACAACCTTTACATTGGTAAACTTTCTTTCATGGTTTTGAGGGACTAAATTCAAACATTTTAGTATGTGAGAAAGCAGAAGCACACCACACCTGTCCTATTTCAATCAAAACCAAAATTTGTTCCAAGGAAGATAATGTAATTAGTGGCATTCTGATATCTTTTATTTTATGAACACCATGCAATGACCATGTAATCATGAACATGGACAAAGATAAGTTTTTATTGCTGAATGGACCCTGAGTGTCCTTTAAAAGTTTAGAAACTTAAAATGGTTATTACCAGCAAAATGTCTGGCACCAAACATTACATGCACATCCATGGATCTCAAATGAACTTTGCCTTTGAATGACCCCTGATGGTGCAATCCTCAGTACTCCCAAAGTTTTAGCATCACATGTTGACAACATCCATTATGTTTCATGCATATCCAAAAATCTTTGCCAATTTGACCGTAAATGACCCCTGATGACTTAAAGTGACCTCCAGGTTTTTTTGAACCACGTAAATTACATATCTACCAAGTATGGGTGCAATCCTTATACATGTTACAAAGTAAATGGCCTGCTAGTGGCCCCCTACTGGCCCAACCAGCCTTGGTTCCCAGTCCTAGTGGAGATGCTGATAGACCTCCCATACAGATCCTGATCAGGGACAGTCTTCTAACCCAGAAAGGAAGGAAAATCTGGCACCAACCCTCAAACACCTACACTTGGCAGCATGGAATATTTCGTCAGACACTTCGTTGGTAAGGGCCTTTCACACAAAGCTGCGGTCATCCCATCCGCCACCCGACGACCTTCCACCATATCATCTTACGATTCTTGACTCAACAGATTCAGATCCTGGGCTTGAGAGAGACATATTGATCCTGTGGAAGCCACAGTGGACTCTGTTGCAGTTTTTTTCCTCCAACTCTTTAACGAAGGGAAGCAAGTCAGTACTATTTAGAAACTACTGTTCGGCTGTTTCTTCAATCCATAAGGGGTTCTTGGATGGTTCATCTACTGGTTCCAGTGAAGTCATAGGTCACCTACTCAAGGGCATGTTTAATAAGGGACCTCCCCAGGAGATGCCTCTCACTCTCATGGGCTATCAACGATGTTCTTTCAGTCCTATTGAAGGCCCCGTATGAACCAATGGAGTTAGTTAGATGACGTTTAAAGGCCCAGTTTCCAACCAACTGGTTCAAGTCGAGCCAGGCATTGCCTTTTTATACCAGATGTGGCTCACTGGTATGTTTTCCCTTACTCCATTGCTTATGCGGAGCATCACACACAACGGCAGAAGGTTCCATTTTTAAAGTCTTTGGTATGACTCGACCTAGAATCGAACCCGGGCCTCCGTGAGAGGCGGATGCTCTACCACTAGACCAAACACGCGGTATGAACCAATGGACAACACATCCCTCGAGCTCCTTACCCGTAAGACGTTGTTCCTAGTAGCCACAGCACTGGCCAGACGTCAGAGCGGACTACAAGCCCTCAAGACAAAGAAAGGGTTTATCTGCTTCAGCCATGATGGGGTCTACCTCCTTCCAGACCCAGCATTCCTGACCAAAAATGAAATGTCCTCCTTCACTCCGGGTGAAATCTACCCAGTATCGCCTCTACTTTGTCCATTCCCATAGACAGATGGGTTTGTCCAGTCAGGGCCTTAAAATGGTATCTACAACGGGCCAAGAATGTCAGATCAGCAGAAAGACTCTTTTTCATCCCCAGATCCAGGTATGGTCCGGCATCTAAAGACACCCTCTCAAGATGGATTGTCACTCTAATTGGCTCTAACACCAACACCAATGAGACTGTTCACACCCATCAACTACAGGCCTATGCATTGTCCAAAGCCTGGTTCGATGGAGTAATCCTGTCCGACATACTCAAGGCAGCAGCTTGGAAAACTCCTAACTTCGTGTTGTGCTACCTCACAGATGTCATCTCCAGCAAGGGAGATTTCTTAAGATCAGCCTTAGGAGTTCCTGGCTCACCATTGTCGTCCGGGCCCTCCCACTGACTACCCGGTGCTAGTCTGTATACATATGTAAATAGGAGGTAAGGAGGAGCAAAATACACTCCCCAAAAGTTGTCTGGTTTGGGAATATATGAGCTCCGACAGTTACCTCCTATTTACATCCTGCCTCCTGCTTCCCGCCTCCCGCCTCCCACCTCATGGACTCTGACAGGACCACCTTACCTATCCAGTATCCAGACTGTGATCATCCAGGACTACATCTCTTGCTGATTTCCTAAACCTTTTTCTCCCTCGACTGCTTTTCCGGAGGCCAGCCTCGCACTGGACAACTCCACATCCTCATGACCAGCCCACTGCTAGCACTCAACTATGATTGACCTCTTCACCTCCTGAGGATGTCTTCCTGGCATCCTTGCCTTCATCTCCAAGGTCTCTCATCATAGCTGTGGCGAGATGTCTCCAACTGACAATGCCGCCTACAAGCCCTACAACCCTTCTTGCTGATGTCTTCATCCACCCAGCCAAACTTACTACTATTAGTCGATCTTACTACTACCTAGCCGATCTTACTACTGCCTAGCAGATCCCATGACTACCTGGCTGACTTTGACTTCCGCCTCCTCCCAGAAGGATGACTTTGTCGAATTTCTTGGTTTAGGTGAGATTGAGCGTTAACATATCTTCATTCTTTTCACTTAGATTTTCCGCCCCGCTCCACTTAGCAGGAATTTCCTCCTGGGGGTCAGGTCCTTGTTTTGAGTTACGACTCGGTTCAGCAAAATGCAGAAGGAAGAGTTAGGTCTTAGGTCACAGGTCAAAGGGGAATCCCACAGTGTTATTGGTTTGCAAGACTGATGGTTATTGCAGGTGATAATTGTATACATATGTAAATAGGAGTTAAGTATCAGAGCTCATAGACTACCAAACCAGACGAGTTTTGGGGATTTTGAACTCAAATGAACCCTAATGACCATCACATTTTTCAGTACCACACAGTGATAACACACACCAAGTCTGAATGCCATCAGATGTCCAGTTACAAAATTATACCAAACCAAAGATTTTAGGTTTGATCTCTAATGACCTAAAATGATCGTAAATACAAAATATGTGTACTGCCCAAAAGAAGCACTTAAGTTCTTGAAAAACATTATGACCAACTTTCAAGAGAGAAAGGCCTTCTGTAAGGAGATTACCTTTTCAAAATAGACTGTATTGACCTCTAAATGACCTTTGATCTCAACTTCCTATTGGTCAAAAGTCACCCCACACACATCAATCCTGTCCAAATTTCATCAAAATTCATCAAAAATGACTGTGTTGCATTTATGCAACTGTTAACAGACATACAGACACCCCACAATGATATAACCTCTTCGCTGGTATGAGCTATATTTTGTTTTTGTAGCAAGCTATCCTATCTGTTGAGGACTTCTGTCTTACATCCTGATAGCACTATTGCCATTAATAACTATTAAAGTTGAATGACAGTTTTAGCCATGTGCACTGGGATGACACTGCTGCTACTGGCACTTACCCAGGTCCCCATCCAAGGGTTTGGTGTTGTTGCTGCTGTCTATTTTGGTTGCGTTTCTTGTTTCCACCATCTGCAAATTTGCATAGAAGAGGTTCTGTCTGACCTGTAAATGAAATGAAAGAGCTGAGTGAAAGCTTTTGCCAAAGTACAGAAATATGACTTAATAACAACAGCATAGGGTTTGAAAGAGGGACACTGTTGCAACATGATGTAAAGTCTCATTTTTGTTAGCTAAAAACCTTTTAAAGAAGTGTACACTTTTCAAATTTCATAAAGTTTCATTGCAGCTCAAAACCACTACCACAAAATCCAGAGAAAACCCAATCAATGATGAATGCGTTCAGTCTGTTGCCAAAGGCATACATTTTGGGAAGGTGTGGTCTGCAACTACATTTGGACCAGGGTCTGAGCAAAACCCCAAGGGGGCAGTTTCTATCTTTAGAAATTATCATTGTGTTGTAAATATTTCTTATTTCTTGGCCTAGTTAAAAGGAAGGGGAATGTCTTAGAGCAGAGGATGACACCCTCAACCTTTGAAAAACTTTTGTTTTTTGTCAGTTTTTAGATTAAAATGGTGTTATCTTTGCTTAAGTTTGTACTGATATGGTTAATTGAGGGAGGATGCCAAGGGAGGGGTGGTATTGTCTAATGTGCCAACTTCAAAACATGTTGCACACATACTGTATGATGGCTTTGATGCAAAATGGTGCTCCCTGACACGATAACACTTATAACTTTTAACTTGTTAACTGTTTAAAAATTTTGCTGGGTTCCCACACATCTGGTGGATGAAATTCCAAACTTATTCCAGACCTTACAACATTAATTTGAGACCCTTTTTGCCACTGTGACATGTTATCCAGGTTTTCAGTAAAAAATATTTGAAGGTCTCAATCAAAGTAAGTAAACTCCAGGCAGTGGGAGCATCTTAGTGTCTATCTCGCTCCTTATAGCCTTCTATTTACATGTGAAATTCCTTAGTTGGCCTGCAAGTACCACCTGGCAAAAATCTTTAGCAGGCAAGCTGGGGAATTACACATGAGCTCATAGACTCTGAAACCAGGTAAGTTTGGTAGAACTGAAAAGTTCCTACCAAGGCATCAGCATATACTTTTACACACTGAACATAACAAAATGTAGAATTTTATAATAAACACATCTTTACATGACCATCCTTTCCTGCACGAGTTCCAAGTAAATTTCAACTCAGTCTCAGTTTTTGTTGAGAGTCCCAAATTATGAAGTTCTGCAATATGGAAAATGAAAGGTGGTGTCCAGAAGTGGTAACAAAGCTCAAGGTGACCACCTAGATGACCATGGACCTAAAATTCCTACAAACCTTTTATGGGCTATTACAGAAACTTAAATCACAACCAGAAAGCCAAAAGGCTTAGTGATTCCTTGACTTGACACGTCATATGTATATTGTAACAAACATCAAACATGAACCATCCACATGACAAGCATGAGATCCCTCACAGCAATGCTACTTGAGATATCATGTTAATAAAGTCTTTACCTCTGGTGACCCCAAATGACCTTTGACCTCTACAAAAACAATAAGGATCATCTACTCTATATGGGCAATCCACATGCTAAGTATGAGATCCCTCACAGTAATCCTCTGGTGCCCTCAAATGACCTTTGACCTCCACAAAAACACTAGGAACCATCTACTCAATATTGGCAATTCACATGCTAACAATGAGACCCCTCCCAGTTATGCTTCTTGAGATATAGTGTTTACAAGATTTAAACCTTTTGACCTCTGGGGATCTCAAATGACCT